>JABUQX010015687.1:35000-37500 GCA_015478945.1 Trachelipus rathkii | reverse complement strand
GTATGGTCCATCTGTGGGAAATGTTGAAGAGAGTGCAAATTTCTCGGATAATCTGAATGATGTTTTGGATGGGGTGAGTATGAGCTTCAGATTGATTGTGTTGGGTGACCTAATGGTTGGATAGGTGATCAAAAAAGGGATGGTATTAGAGGTGGTTTTGGGGTGTCGGGGGAAATGAGAATGGTAACAAGGTGATTGATTTCTGTGAGGAGAGAAGTATTTGTGAAAGTCATACTTTCTTTGAACACAAGAGTATCCATAACTATACTAGAGTTGGTGTTGGTAAACATGGTGTCGAAGTGTAAAGTATGATTATCTTTGTGTTAGTGAAGAAGGAGGTGTTGAAGTATGTGTTGGATGTTAAATCAATGAGAGGATTAGGAATGGGTTTATCGGATCATTATTTTGTTCTATGTAAAATTAAGTTAGTGGGGGCTTGGATGGAGAGGAAGGTGATACGAAAGATGTGGTTAGAATTAAGAGTGAGAAGTAAAGTGAACAAGGTAATAAGGATAAGTATTTAAGAGCGCTCGCAAGTAGATCAGTTGAATGTGAACAAGTTGAAAATGAACAAATCTGGGAGGAAATGAAGGAAGCAATTGTTAGCAGTGTTATTAATAATAATAATAATAATAAGTATGTGGATGTGCTAAAGTAGGAAGTAATAATGTTAACAGTGAGTGGGGAATGAAGATGTGTTTCAAGCGGTTAAAAGTAAGAAAGAAGCATGGTTAAATGTACCAAAAGACAATGATGAATTTTTAAAGAAAGATGTTTGAAATTATATAAGGAGGAAAAAAGAAATAGTAAAAGGTGCATATGTAGGAGAAAAAAAGAGGTAAATGAACAGTTTTGGAAGGAGGATGAATTTGGACTTACAAGGGAATAGGTTCTTCTGGAAGGAAGAGCGAAAGGTTAAGAAAGAGTCTACGTGGAAATCCTTATAGAATAGAATTAATAGGGATGGTGCTTTTGTAAATGATGAAATGGAGTGAGGAGTGTGGAAAGAACACTTCGAATATGTATAATATTGGCAGTAATGAAGACGTGATAGTGAATGTGTTGGTGTTGATGGTGCAAGAAGGAATAGGTATTTTAGGGATGAGGTCATTAGTAAGGAGGTGTTAATGTGTAGAATTAGAAAGTTGAGGAATGGTAAATCTGCAGGTGTAGATGAAATTACTTTTGAAATGATCAAGAACGGAGGCGAGATGGTGATTAATGGGATTTGGAAGTTGTGTAATAAAGCACTGATGGAGGGAAGAGTTCCGAGGGATTGGAGGAGAGCAGTAATAGTACCCTTATTAAGGGTAAGGGGGATAAGAGTAACTGTAGTAATTTTAGGGGAATTAGTTTATTGAGTGTTGTAGATATATGCTGTATTTTGTTCGAAAGAGTGCGTCGAGTGACTAAAGATCGATTATGAAGAACAAGGTGCTTAGGGGAGTAGTAGAGTGCTGTGGACTAAATCTTTACACTGAAACAAATGATTGAGAAAATGGGAGAAGAAGAATAAATTGTATTTAGGTTTTATGGATTTGCAGCAGGCATATGATACGATTAATAGGGATGCTCTATGGCAGGTGTTAGTTATATATGGTGTTGGTGGTAGGTTTCTGAATGGAATCAAAAGTTTATATGTATGGCGATAGTGAAGCGTGTGTAGGAATAACTGGTGTCGAAAGTGATTGATTTAATATTAATAGCGGAGTGAGGCAGGGATGTGTTTTATCTCCTTGGTTATTCAGTTTGTATGTGGATGGGGTTATGAAAGAATTAAGAGGTGGGGGTGGCAGGAAATGGTGTTAGAAATGGATAGAGACGGAGGTGAGTGGAGGCTGCCCTACCTATTATATGCGGACACTTGGTTTCGTGTTGTTATCCTGGAAGAGAGTTTGAGAGGTTTGGCAAGAGAGATTTGGCAGGGTGTAAAAAGATGGTTTCGGGAAACAAACTAGATAAATTGTAATGTTATGAGTGTGAGGGAGGACAGTCCTCAGTGTGAAGTTACGTTAGATGGTGAGCAGCTAGAACAAGTGTCTGAGTTTAAATATTTAGGATATATGTTGGATGAAAAGATAACGGATGGTGTAGAGTGTAGTATTAGTTGTGAATGACAGGAATGTGGCTGTGCAATTAAATCCTCGGTGGACGTAAAGGGAATGTCTTGAGTGCGCTAGGGTCTTACATGAGGGTATGTTGTTACCTGTGTTAATGTATAGTAGTGAGACTATGGTCTGGAATAAGAGGTATAGATCTAAAGTACAATGTGTTCTAGATGGCCAATTTTGGTGGGAATAGTTCCGAGGGATTGGAGGAGAGCAGTAATAGTACCCTTATATAAGGGTAAGGGAGATAAGGGTAACTGTAGGAATTATAGGGGAATTAGTTTATTGAGTGTTGTAGGGAAGATATATGCTGTTATTTTGTTCGAAAGAGTGCGTCGAGTGACTAAAAGACTGATTGGTGAAGAACAAGGTGCGTTTAGGAGTAGTAGAGG
>JABUQX010015687.1:0-20000 GCA_015478945.1 Trachelipus rathkii | reverse complement strand
GCATTCGTTATATAGAGTGTTTCTTTATGGATTTTTTGTGTGTGGAAGACAGGGAGAGATGAGACGATTATTACGTCCGAATACGTGTAAAATTAAATAGTAAGAAGTGTTGGCGAATGGTGCTTTGAGTGTCAACTTCACAAGTATTTAAGCCGAGCACAACATACATGATAAAGACATTCCTTACACCAACAAAGAGATATTTGTATAGTAATGGATGGATTATTTAAATGATAGTTACGATAAAAGAGTAACAAAGGTAATAGCAATAAGTAGCAGAAATGATATATCTGCAACATGTAACTCAAAGAAACAGCTATGACAGATTCACATTTTTGTGCATCATAGTAGTACTGAGTAAGAGATAAATAGTATAGATTTAAATTATGGAAAATAATTTAATTAAAGGTTGAGTAGAGTTTATTCAGTAACATGAGAAAACATAGTTAACAGTGAGAGTAGAAAAATTCTTGCCAGATGGCTCAAAAAACTAAGTTCATAGTATATATAAAAATCGATTTGAGAAGAGAGGAGAAAGCGAAGTTTAAAGCCAATGCTAGAATGAAAAAATTTGGATGTGGAGAATTGGTGTTCATAATCAAAGAACCTGAAGGCGGAGCCCATAAGTTATGATACTAAATATATAAAAAATTAAGGATTTTATATTACTATTAATAATAATCTAGAAAAAGTTTATATAAGTGTTATATAAAAAAAAAGAAGAACTTTTATAAACTTAAGTAATATATTAACTCATTAAAAAGTATTATGAATAAATATGTCATGTACTAACTAAACAATAATCTAAATATTAAATAATACTTTAAACAATCTTTTCTTATAATAAAAAATAACCATATTCAAATATAATAAACATTTAATAATATTATCACAGACTCTTTACAGTTTAAACCTCTATTGCTATGGAAATGAATTATTTTGATTAACCGCAAAGGCAGCTAATCATAAAGATGAATTAATATACTCCGTCGTGAATTAAAGTTCTGATAACAGAAAAAAAAAGTGGATGAACAAATGAAATGGCAGTAGTAACACGAAGATTTATAGCATAGAGTTAAAAATCTGTTAAAAGCTTTCAGCTGATGACAACTATTTTATGTAATGGAATCTAGAGATCAATAAGAACGCATCTAATTGCACACTGAGTATTAAAGTAGTTTAAATCAACAGACCTTTTGTTGTAATGATGGTAGGCAGTTACAGCTATGAACAGTCACATCTCCTCTACACGCGTCAAAATAGTGGGAGAAGGGAGAATGAAATATTATCTGTCGCAGCTTACTCCGAAAGAGTACAATAAACTTCGAGTGTTGAATGTCAATTAGAGACAAACCAAGGGGAGATGAAAATAAGAGAATGATTCCTTTATCAGAAATCTTACTCTGATTTTATTGTGATGGAGTATTAGAGTTAACTTGTTGTATAATGAGCGTTTATGAATTAATATATTTAGTAATGTTAGTGATGAATATAAGTAGTAAAGATATCATTAATACACTTCATTCTGTTAAAATAATTTACTTAAAGACACGATTAACATTAATATACATCTAAATTTACGCAAACAAAACGAAAATTAACAAGTGATAAGAATTGAATTATAATGGCAATTGCAATGTAAACTTTCTCATATTCGTCCAATTACAGCTACCCACCTTTTTGTAGACATCGATAGGGAACCTGCTTTAATAATTGATATTTAATAAATCTCTCTCCTTGATAATACAAACAAAAATACCACAATTAAATACCAGTAATAGAAAAACTGATGGTTAGGAGTTAAATACTAATGAGTAATATGATAATTTCATAAAAAACATGAGGAAAAAGAACATAAATTAAAACCTCTCTCACATTATAAGCATCAAATAAAGTTGACGGGCGTTGATGACGATTATACACTGTTGACTAAGGTTGCCTCAATCAGAAATGGTCGATGTACACGCAAATACTTATTTTTTACATTTATTTTTATATTGTTTCTATTTTTGATGGAAATATAGAATTCATTACACAAATCGACGCAATGCAGTAATAAAGATGTAGACTAACTGTATATATGCACATTACTAATTGATTGAGATTCTTACGAATGTATAGAATTTCGATCCAGTGATCATGTCTTAGCTGAATAATACTACTAGTATGAAAATCTATAAGTATAAATTATCTAATATATAAATATTAAAATAAGCTAATAAATATGAGTATATTTAAAGTATCGGAGCATTTAAGTACGAGTGTGGTTAAACTTATTTATTACTATATATACCGTTATAGATTTAAATAACTGATGTAATGTGGATGTATAATAATACATTAAGGGCTAATATTTTAATAACATGATTAAATAACACTTGATGGAATGAATTTAAGTATATATTAACATACCTTTTATCATAAAATGTAATATTATATTCTATTGCTTCTATTATAATTAAGTGTAGTAGCAAATTAATTGTGGTGTATAGTTTAATAATAATAAATAAGCCAAATAATAATAATAATTATATCTACTAGGTACTTTATATTAGTAATATAATTTATATATTAGAATAATATTATTTTTATTGAGTTAACATATATTTTTAAAAAAAATAATTACTAAATAAAATAATATAATGTAATTGTAATGTTTTCATTTGCAATGTGGATATTGCTCTAACATTATTGTATTATTAATGTATCTATAAGTATATTAAGGATTATATTTTAATGATATAAGTCTATATTAATATATTATTGTCAGAAATAAAAAGTAGAAAACACTAAATTTAGAAGAAATTAAGTGAGAATTAGCGTACGATTAAAATAAGTTTAAGGAGCAGAGTACATAGTATATATATAGTGTAGCTCGACATTTACTCGCAGCGATGAATATTATCCTCCATTTCGCTGTGTGTATGTAGGGTCCCCCATTATTTTACAAGATATCATGAAATATTCTAAACTAGGTTTAGAAAATTAATATCTCCATATTAAAATAAGAAGAAAGAGATCTACATATTAAATCCAGCTATATAAACTCTAAGCAAGTAAACACTACTATACTCTATACACGAGCCTTTTAATTAAGCTAAAAGTTGAATTGAATGCAAAACTGCGAGACGTAAGAGAAACTTACTGTATATATATACGTAAAGCTTAAAACTACAATTTAAATCCCTCATTGATTAAAACTACAAAAAAATTAAACTACGAGTTAATTAAAATTATTAATTAAGAGATAATATATTCTTAATTGATTACAGCGTTTAAACCTTTGCACAACGTCTACACAAAGTTCGAGCTTACAATAAGCTTATACGAAGAAATGATTGGAAACATCTCACAAAAACATGATTCAATCACAGACTAATAAGATTATTCGATTTATTAATGTTTACTATTTATAACACTCAGAATGCAAATATTTGAAGTTTGCATTTTATTCAGTGATTAAATGTCTAATACATATTGTCTTTTTAATTACGTCGACGAAGTCCTCGGAGAACATTTTCTTCATAGAACTGCGTGAGCAAAAAATATTATTATTTTTAAGTATCCTAATTTATAAGGAGATCTTAATTAGAAATTTGTAATAATCTAGTATTGATAGTTCATTTGTCTACGAAGAGAATATATACTGATGTGTGATGAGCTTTCATATAGCACGTTTGTCCGACTTAACAACTTGCAGATTTATAATCTTTTTTTAGAATTATTATTATACAATATTATTTTACTATTTATTATTATATAAACAATAATATATAATATAATATAAAAATAAGTACTATTAATATAAAAAACAAAAATAACCCAGAAAAAAAAATTACTTCGTTCTTATCTTAAATTTGAATATAAATATAGATTAGTATAATTATATATTAAAAAAAATATAAATAATTATATAATAATATATAAAATATGTATATATATATTATATATAGAATATATATTTAGTAATATTAAGTCATATATGTGTACGTAAAAAAGATATATAAGATATTGTGGTATCTACAGTTGCGATATTAATAATAAAGCCATTTATATCAAATATAGTATATATATGAATTTAATAGAATTGAATATAATAATATACTATTATGATATATATTATTATAAACTATAAAGGTGAAATTAACATCTCTGGTTTCTAATTTAACTTGATATTTATATAAATACTAATAATATATTAAAATATTAATTGTAATATAATAATATTAATAAAATAATTAATTTTGGATCATCTTTTCAACTATTTTTCATATAATATAATAATAGATTTTACTCACATTTAAATAATTTGTATAATCTTCTTATAAACATATACTTTAATACAAAACAGATATAGTAGTTAATATTAAAACAATAATATATATATAATGTATAATGAATATAAAATACAAAATTAATATTTCACTTATTATTACGTATTATTTATTAATATTGTGCAGCTATATATCGAGTATTGAAAACACCTACTTTAAAAGTATATGTAATAGTTCTTGTAGCTTATGAGTGACTGTTACTTTCTATCGCTATGTTTTTTACTAGTAATATGAAAAATTTAATACACATTATAAATATATATAATATATATCTTATATTTCCAACGGATGGTAACACTCAAGGGCGAGGCATTTGATCAAAAGATGGGAAAAAAAAAAATAAAATAGATATGTGAAAAATTATAGGAGCAGTGTTGTCTATCGCACAATTGCTTAGGTGGGCGCAGACGTGGACTTAAAGAGAAAGATTGAATACTGCTAGGAAAATAGAAGAAAGCAAGGAGTTCCACAAAACAGATGCCTCTGGATAGAAGAGGCAATAACAGAAGAGTGACTCACTGTGCTCCGACTATTAACTATACTATTCAGTGAGAGTAAGGCAACCTCTGCTGTTAAGACGATCGTCAATTTGGAGAATATGTATATCAAGAGCAAGGTCATTTCACTTTCGAGCAGCCTGCATATGTGGGTAGAAATACCTTTTATAATATATCTGTGATGTTATTCTGATAGCAAATTGATAAAATAAATTCACGACTTCGAACGATATATCCTGTTGTCTATGGGACCATTTTAGCAACAGCATAAAGCTACGAGATGTTGAATATTGAAGGTTCCCAATTCAATTACATTATGTTTGCTCAAGAATTGTTTATTCTTGCGTTACATGTGAGACATTAGTAAAGCCGGTTCGAGCCAGTGGTAGTTATGAATGAAATTGGATAAGGTGGATTTTAAAGGAGGGAGATATGAAGAAAATTGATTACTTATATAGCAAGTTGATTTCACAAAGATTTGCGGTTACTACCCCATTGAGAAAATATCTTAGTACCGAGTATCGGCAAGAAGTTGTAATCGTGAAAAAGCTTTAGTACAGTAAGAGACTAACTATATAGTACAAATAAAATGGAGCACATTTTTAAAATGAGTGGAGGTAATAAGATAAGAATTGATAATAGATCACACATATATTAATAATATAAACAATAATATATAATATAGCTTAATAAATAATATTTAACAGATATAAATATAATAATATAACTATATAGAATTATATATATAGTGTGTTATATATAAATAGCTATATATAATTATATAATTATTAGTAGTAATATCTTCAACAGTTATTAATTACTCGGTATATTTATAATTTTATCATTGCTATATTTTAAATATTAGGTATCAAATGATAAATCAGTAAGAGCATTTTTTATATTATTATGTTATCGTCCTCTTATAGTTGAGTAAATCTTTATACTATTACGACATAATCTATTTAATCATACTACTAATAAATGATATTTATGACGTGTAGCATTGAGGATATGTATATTATAGGATATATATAATAATATATAAATAATAGCGTATATATTTTACTTTTACATAAATTTCGCTTATTAATACTTGACCTATATTGCGATAAATAATACGGTAATATATTAGAGCTCGATGATCAGTACGCTTTATTACGCAACTGATGAGTATTTAGCTTCTTTAATTACAATATATCTTATATATAAAATTAAAACGTTAACGGTTATATGCTCTCTAGTCAATATTCACCTCCGTCGTCTCATAATAGAAAGATTTAATAGTATATCTTCAGAAAGAATTAAATAGTTATTAGTTAAAACGATATTTAAGATGAAAAAAGTTTCATTCCCAGGAAGTATAGACAAGTTGCCTGCGAACGCTTAGCTATCCACTTCTTACGCGGATACCTATGCGTAGGGGACGTCGGGTAGTAAGGAAAATAGCGACGCAACGCCTTCTGTCAGGTGAGCGCTAGGTGTGCGCACATTGAGAGCACTGAGAAAAGCTTCGACCACTTGTAACTCTTTACAGTGCAGTTGATCCAAACCCTGTCACGTGAGCGCTTGAAGTTATAGAATATCAATAAGTAGAGATGGTTATGCTAGAGAGGTACGAGTGTCAATATCACCAAGGTATGTCGACTAGTAGTAGCGCCCCAATAATGACTTTCTTAATGATAGCTATATGGTTCACTCTGGTTGACTCCTTGGACTTCTACACCTCTTGAAGGGGACTAAATTCGGGTCTGATTTAGAGAAGTTATATAATATTTTATGTTAGAAGAGAAATGAGCGTTGATACTACAATATGTGGCGTTCTTCCCGGAACCGCTCAATAGGAATGTATTATTCACTTGCTCAGCTTCATTCTCTCACGAAGTCACAGGATCGTATCCTAAGCCTGTGGATAGAAGATACAATTATAGAACTGAAGCCTTTATTGACTGGGATTATTAGCAATCTAATTTATTGATTTGAGAGCAGGGCTATCTTCATTTACCCACTATTGATATACATAATATAACCAACGATTGTGTCATATATGTTATTCAACTCAGACCTCCTGTTACTAGGTCTCGTCTACGAGTATTCATTCTACTGATCTCTAGTGGCGGGATTAGCGTAAAACTCGTAAGATAATATTATTTCTTGAGAACACTGTAGAATGTATCTCGGTTCTCTATTGGTCTCGTCGTAGCGTAGTGGTCAACACATTTGCAAACGCTATCTGCAAGGATCCAGAAAATTGCGCTATCCTAGCATATAGTGAAATACATTAGGATGTTACTAAATATGCAAATTTGATTGGGGTATATGAACAGGTTTCACTTTAGAATTTTGATGTAGAACTATTAATTAATTTACATACAAACTTCTCTGTGGATAATTAAACATCTCATTTCCACCCACTGCGCACGGATACCCTTGTTTGGCCGTTCGAGTGCGACGGGAGGGAAGCTCCGTGAGATAGTCTTCTTGGACGTAGAAGTATCTCGGTATCTCTTTTGTTTGGTGCATCGTAGGTAGTGGATCAGAAACACTGCAACGTTTTATTCTCACAATGGTCCTATATGCGTCTACTAGCTGGTGAAAAACATAGGAGAGGATATTTAAACAATAACAAATTGATGCATGGTATTGCATTTCACTTATATTTTATATTTATGCTAAACATATACTGACTTGTCATACAATTTTGTAAATGTCGGAGTATAATTATCATAAGTTCAGCAAGGTATAGTATCATAATCTTATTTATATAAATATGGTACCATATCTGTACTGTAAATTATGATAATAATTAATACTATAATTAACTATGCCAGTTAATACAAGATGTGGCCGTATACCCACGAGCACGATTAGGCACCTCACTCGATAATTTTTTCGAACACAATAACTATTTAAGCTATTATTCAGTTTATAACGAAATTAAGAAGGTCTAAATTAATCTTATAATGGGTTCACGCGTTCAAAATAAGTACTCTTACTGACATTCGCTATAAATATCATACTTATAACTATGGACGAAAGGCTTTAGCAATGAATATATTATATATACACATCTATATACCCCTACCAAAGGAACTTTTCAATATTGATTTATATATCCTACATCACGAAATTTTATAGTGATAATTTGCCCACCCACTCTCGCGAGAACATATTCCGTGGATACGTCCCTGATAATAATTGATTATACGCTCCTCTAGTATCTTAACCATCACCTATACTTTACGATACATACATATATATAAGTTATCACGACTGCCGAATATCTCTCTATCGAAGGCTCTATATCACATAACCTACTAGGTATGTTATATACGTATATATATAATGAGAGTATGACGAGCTAGGCGCTCAATAAAAAGAAATCTGAGATAATATGTAATGATATAATAATAGAGTGAGTAAGCGTACCGCAGACTATATAATTAGTAGCTAGCATATTAATATTCTTAGTTATACTATCTAGGGCTTAGCTACTTTGCTTTTATCCTCTTCTATTTACATATCTGAGTCTCGTGACTCTCTCTCGACCGTATAGGCATAGCTATTACAACGCGAGGCTCGTCTTAAAATCAATCGAGCGGTCTTAGAGAACAATTGAAAGAGGAAGAGAGAAGCTTGGAGAATCGACCAGAGGGAAACCTGAAGATTGCTGAAAAAAAGAAGGCTTCACTAAAGTTCGAAACAGTTATCATAAAATTGCTGAAGTAGATTTCCTGCTCTTTCGACTCATTCTGTCCTGCGCTGGCCAGCGAATACTTATGAAAAAAAATTTATACAAATTAATAAATTTTGCTGTGTAATTAAACGTTTAGCTGAATGAATCAAGCAAGAACTCTCTAATGCTGCTTTTCGAATGAAATTACTAGTGCGCAATGAGACGTGCATAGCGAAGTTTTCACTCAGCTTGAGTGTCTTTGTCATCACTTGAGAAAAAGGACAAAAAGAAGAGACCAATATATCTGAAAATAGAGATGGAGCGATCGTACAAATTTTTAAAGTCCCATTTGCTTTTTGATTAATTTCTATAGACTTTGCTTGTAAACGTATAAAATATTCAAGCACTGTCATTTGGTCAATAGAAGTCACTTTTGATATTCACGCGACGTATAAGTTCACTAACCTGATCATGTGAGATATTCGGTGTCTAGTCGGCTCAGCTACTCGATGACTCTCTGCTATCTATTTAATGAGAGGAACGCACTACGAAGAAAAACAGCGTCAGTAGCTCCGCGGGAGAGCACTCGCCAACTTACGGACGAGACCCAGTTCGTCACTGGATCTGGCTGGATGTGTGATTTCTTTTTCTGGTTCTGACTCGTCTTGCTCAGAGCTATAGTGAGATCTTGGCACACTCCCACTCTCTTCTAGTTTACAGGTATCAACTCGCGTTGATCTTACCGCAGTGCAGGTCGAGGTGTCCGAGGAGAGCAGCTTCTTATACCACTGTAGACATCACTCACTCGCCAATCTTTTACGCATAACGCTACTATACTAATACTACCCGTATATTATATATAGTATATATTATATCATATATATAGTATCATCATAAGTAGTACTCCAATAGTAGATAGCTAGATTATTTTAATCTAATATACTATTATATTTATTTATAAATAGTAATGTCAATTAATGTATATAATATTGTTTTCGAAATCAAACGTTACTTTACCTAATCTTTAGCAAGTCTTTTTAAGTATATCATAATATCTTAGTATTTAAATATTTTTAATTATATATACTATAGTGTAAAACAGATACTTCAATTTTCTCAGAACATTAAGGACATCTTAACGTGTTATCATATTAGTCAAATACATATTATACTTAATTATATATATTTAATATATATAGTATATATATAGAATACTATATACATTAAGTTTAGTATTTTTAGTATATATAAATAATACTATTACTGTTAGAATCTATCTCATATACTATATTATTCTACAACCGTATATCTTGGATACCTACCACTTCATACTATGTTTACTTCTGTGAGTAAAACTTCTCAACTTATATTACCTAATAGTATATTCCGTATATATATAGTATTTATCTATACTTAGCTTATAGTAAAATTAAGTCTCTTTCATACATATTTAAAGCCTGACGTTACTGATGGCTTATACTATGATATATACTATAATAATGCTATACTCGTTTAAGATTTATGTCGTAAAGTTTTGGAATATATAATTCTGAATATATATATAATATTAGTCACTATTTAAACTATTAATTGAATAGTTACTTACGTATATAATTATATACTGGTCAACCACTATATATTCCTCATACCTTATACACTTGTAATAAATATGTGAGCTCATTTTATCTATGATATATACTATATATATATAATATATATATATATATATTATAGTATATATATAATATATAAAATACTAATAGCATACCTATGTCTGCTATACAATATAATACAAAGGTAGCCTTTTATTTAAGATAAATAAATGAGAAAATATAATAGATTAATAGATATGTATGGAAGATAAATGATATATATATAATATATATATATCAATATTTAATTATATGATATATATTTATAACGATATATATATATAATTATAAGTGATAATGATATAATATATATGAAGTATTATTATAATTATATAGTATATATTATAATACTTCATAAAGTATTTTACAACAGAAAGTATAGTAATAACTATGAATAATAACTATATATATATTAGTGATATTATATAATACTTATTAATTATTTATATTATATACTATATATATATATATTATATACAATATAATATATATATATAATATAGTATTAATACTAAATATATATAAATAATATATATATATTATTAATATGTAGATATTAAACCAACATAAGTTTAATCCTAATACATAAAAAAACATATTTAACTTATATATTTATAATATAACCTATATATACTATATATATATGACATATAATAGATAGTTTATATATATAACGTTTAAGGAATACTTTATATATATATAACAACACACTTACTCAACTTCAAACATATGTAACTTAGTCATAGAAAATAGACATGATAAAAGAAACCAAGGAAACAATGATAAAGGAAATTAGCTGAATGTGACTGAGATAGTCGCAAGCGAACAACAATTTTCTCCAAACGCATATATATTTTGAGAAATAGTGAAATGTAAGAGAAAATCTTGTTATGAAACATTGAAGATCATAATTGCTGACTATTGCAAAAAACATTACTCTTTACTCGAGTGAAACGTTTGCAAAATCGAGATTAATAATCCATAATATTTTTTCTCTCATTCAAATAAACGATAAAATATTGGAATATCGAATAAAATATTTTTATTTTTTTTATTTGTTATTTTATTTTTGTTGTCTATTTTTTCTCTACTTCTTCAAGCTATGCCAAGAGAACTTATCTCGACCATGTGCAAGTATCCTACACACATTTACACAATTATCATATTCAGTTTATATATATTTACAATATACTAGTATTTTTTTATATATAAGTTTTAGTATGACATAAAATCAAGTTAAGAAACTATTTGTATGCGCCGACCCGTTTTTTGACCTTTCTGACTTCCTTTATTGAGCTCGGAATTTTACTGACATTGACTTTTGTGGCGTTCACCTTTTAGGACCGTATGATCTCTTTTGTTTTCGACACCTTTAGCAGTCTTCCATGGGTCAATTGTGGCCTCCAAATTCTTTTACCTCACCCTTGTTCCTTATAAGTTGTGGAAGTCGATTTTTCTTGAGAACTCCTGAATTTTTGTTTGATCAGAACCCTAATACCTAGTTTCTTTGAAGAACCTACAGATTTTTGAGATCACCAAATTTTTTTTGAAGAACCCTAATTTTCTTGCTTACCAATTTATATAGAATGGCCCCATTGTTTTGTCGGGCAACCCTCGATTTTTCAGCCATACTTTTTCTCGTTCAGCGCCCTAATTTTTAGCACACTCACCTACACGAAGTTGAAAAGCTGTCAGTGAGGTCGCTTGACTGAGCAAAAGCAGAATGCATAAGTCGTCTAAGATTGACCCGAAGTATATACAATCTCCTCCTGAGGATTTTTTACGCCCCTGCAACTAGGAGTTTCGAACAAAGTTCAAGGATTAATTTGAAAACACATTGCCACACTCGCTGGTATTTTACTATTTTGTGTCCTATTCCAACGGAAGTCACTCTAATAGTTATATACCGCAACACAAGTGGTGTGTGCGACCAACAATCTTTTAGGCTAGCCTTGTGTTTTTTCGCTCTACCTAGTCATACATTGACTGAGTATTTTAATGGTATCAAAACATTTTGTTTGCTCTTTTTGTTTACATATGAGTGTTTTCTATTCTCAGTTTATCGCGAAAATTGCTCACTAGTCAGTACAGGAGACGTAATTTACCGTTTCGAGTCTTATCCGTGGCCCGTACAAATTTCTTAAAGCAGCAGCCATGGTTTTCGAACTTCGGATAATTTGTTTAAACAGAGTCTTCGCCTTTTGTCATCTCTGTGCGAATATTAATTTTGGACTCGCAAATAAAATCGTGATTCAAAAATCGACTCCTTAAGACCGATGGAATCTGGTGTCATAAGGACTGCTACACCTTGTCTTCTCTTCTCTTCCCTACGGTATCTTTTCTCATACCCTACCTTTGGATATTCCTCAGGGTCTCTTATCTTAGGCAACCTACATAAAAGATTATCAGTCGTGTCCTATATAAAACTGTCTGTCACTTTTCTCAATTTAGGACCTTTAGACGTCTCTTTTTCTAGGTTCATGTAATCAATACAATCTAAATCCTTGTGACAACTACGTCTCATATACATGCTCTCTTCTCATTCTCTCTCTCTAAAACTAAAAACTCTCTCTGCTCAACTCTCATCTTATTTTCGCACCTATCTGGACCCTTTTCGCCATCGAGTACCGCTAATAGGTCACTTATTTGACCAGCTCCATACGCTAACTTTAGAATGCTTTTGATGGTTCCAATCACACCGTAATAATAAGTATCTCAGGGATGTTCTATTAGATGTTATCTGGTAATATATAATGGGTAGAGCTATTAGAGTATTAGCCAGGTAGTGAGTTTCAGTCTAGTGAGTTTTTAGCCATATAATATATATTGAGTTATATTGACATAATTGATCTTATATATATATCTATATATATTAAATATTATATATACTATATATATATATATATAATATATACCCTATATTATATATATTTACTAGTATTATATATATGTATCAGAAAGTATAGTAATAAAAACTAGGTACCTAGTCCCCTATTCACTGTGGCAAATCAATAAGATTAGTTGTCCGTCAGTGCACATAAGAGTTCTGGGCCATGGAATAGCAATGAAAAAGTGCCAAGTGAGCTAGGAGAGTTGGTAGTTTTTGAAAGAGAGTGGCCACAATTCTGCCAAGTCGGACGTCTCGAGCGCAATTTTGAATAATCAAAGGGTGTGAAGTCGGAGTCGCGGTAAATTGTGTTGAAAGAGGTATGGCAGTCGGAAAACAATTACCGATGAAGTCAAAGTCTCGGTAAATTGCAAAGGCTGGAGTGCGGGGCGAAGTCGGAGAGTTGGAGAGTCTTGTAAATTTTGAAAGGAGAGGTGGAGTCGTAGTCGGGAGGTTGGAATAATTTTTTTGACAACCGTACTCCCACAAACCACTGAGTGCACCACACACTTTTCTCATACTCATTGGATACTGAATCAAGTGGAATAGTGCAACTCTCTCCGCAATATGCAAAACGGAGGTGCACACAGAGTATATGTATTCATCAAGCTTTTCCCCTATAAGCCCCGAGATAGCGCCTAATAATGTTCGGTGTTTTTCCTATCCTATCCCTACGGATTCAATAACTGCTCTCTCGATTACTCTCAACGTATTTGCTCTGCTCTATTTTCTTATCACTCTTTCTGCTCTAGAAAATATGCCTTCCCATCTCATGAATATATAGGTTAGTATTTATCTATAAATTCATACTTATAGCGAACTTTTAACAACTATCCCCCCATATACAACTTACATTTATAATTTACATAAATTAATATAACTTATACATACTTACATATTACCTTCTACACTAACTAACGCTACTACTCTACATAGATACTTTAACACTCACTACATACTCGATATTGAACGTTATACTCAGCTATATAAATGCTCAGCATTAATTAGCTAGCTAAAGCATTGATGCTCAGCAGAACTGCCTCAGCTATTGATTAGCCTCATCATTTAAGATTTATTATGATGCCTTGTTCATCTTGATGACTTTTAATGGAGCCCAACGAATACCTGGTCAGTGTTTGAATTCATATTGATGAAATCCAGCATTGATGTACATCATCTCTACCACATCGATAGTAAAACTAGAGTTCATAATTTATAATGTCTTCTATCCTCGAGTATATTACAATTATATGGAATACTAGAGCCTCAGGGCGCTAGTGTCGCTCTGCTACCTTCTCAGTCACACAAAGAATATGGGACGTACAGGTGTCTCTCTCCGCACCACAAGAGCATGGAGTCCTGAAAGACACACACACACGACACGGCTTCGGACCGACGAAGTGCGACCTCGTAGTGAGTCACGACGAAAAATTTGTGTTCCGCGTTACCGCCACGTCGCAGTGCGCCCGCAGAGGCGCATTTTTCGCGGTACCCGCCCGCATGCGTCGCGTGCAAAGCCCGCCACGTGCTGTTCGCGCAATAGATTCAACTCAACGTGCACTTGAATATTATAAAAAATAAACTGCAGTAGTTGCAATGATTATAATAATGATGACTAATAAAGAGTGCATTCATTTGTTATATCAGAATAAATCACCTCACCACAATATTGAGTCGACAAAGAATTTACTTTCAAAACATAAATGTAAGAACTATATAAAAAGTCAGTTCCATTTTATCAATTTTTATACTTAAGAACATTTTTGTATTAAACATTTTTCCGCGAAAACCTAAAACGTGACAAGTAAGACTCAAAACTACACGAACAAATTATTGCTACTGTAGTAAATTCTATTACTAGATATTTAGATGATATAACACATCATATAATAAAGAAAATAATAGCTCCGTTTCTTTTTACCTTTAATAAGTAACTTTCCTTTTTATTATATATATAAATAAATTTTAAAAAAATATATTAAAATAGATTAAGCCCCATTAGAAAAAAATTACACGGAGTGCTGTTATATATAAAACTTTAACTTTTCTCTGTGTACCGAGTTTAGTCATATGTAAAGCGAAATTTTTATTAAGAGGTGGGACAGGTTGTATCACTAGTTTTACATATCGTAAAGACAGTTAGACGTTAGTTAAGCAGAGCTTTAGTGTTATATAAATAGAATTATGTATATAAGACCTAGAACCCGTAGGGATCTAGTTTTGCTGTTTTGTACTGTTGTTAACTATCTATTTCATGCTAATTATCCTGCATTTAACTTCATGTTTTACTGTCTTTAACTTTCTGCTTTACTGCTTTAACTCATTTTTATCTGCTTTAACTCTCTGCTTTTACTTGTTTTATAACTCTTTTAATTTTACAATGATTTCTAAAATCTATACGTGTGCGTTAAACTTGACATTTAACTAATGTGATTTTATTAAGCATTATGTTTTCTTATTGAGGTGACTTCCTCCTCATTATTTTGTATAATATAAATATCATTTTTTACCTTACTATTGTAAATAAGATTATCATCTTTGTAATACTCATTTATTATTTTATTTGAATGTATTATATATATATTATAGACATCTATAAACATTTAATTTTGGTTTTCGATTATCGACTATTTTATATTATCTACGTACTATACCTTAAGTCAGTTAATACGAATAACTAGACCGGTGTTACTCACTTAAACAACCTAGGTAGCTAAGACTATATGTCCTACTTGTCATTATTACTCACGTGAAACTGCTTATTAACTTTTACATTTTTACTGTGCTTTATTTCGACTCATTCTGGCTTTCTTGCTTAACTTCCTATCTGCACTTTTATTGCATTTTAATTCTTTCTGCCTCTACTAAGCTTTAACTTGCATGGCTTATAGCTGTTTAAACATCTATTATGTTTTATCGGTTTAGTAAATATAATTTTATTTGTACATTATACTGTTTATGAATTTTATATATAGATTCATATATTATTTATTTATATATTTTAATTACTTTATTATTTATATTTCATTATTATTTTATTATTTTTGAGTCACTTAAGATTTATTTTTATTTTGGGATAATAATGGTAAACACTGTATATAGTTTTTTATTATCTTTATAATAGTTATAATACCTTTATTATTTTATATAATTATTTTATCTTATTATTTTATTATTTTATTATTTTTATTATCTTACTTTTTTATATTTTATTTTTATATACGTAATGTTTATTTACTTATTCATGCACGTATGTATATTAATTATTATATTTAGTAAACTCATCACACATCACCGACCATACACATATTCACTATGGATAACTATAATACACATACAATATTCACATATGACATACTATATAACATCACATAATTCTCATTGTATCTAACTTACTATACACACAGTGAATATTAATCTACATCACGATTGAATTGCTATCAATCATACTATCTCCCCCATCATTAGAATTTGTAACTATGAAGTTTATACACTCACCAACAACGAATTTAATCATTACACAGGACAAGACTATTTAATTAAAACAACTCCATATAATCAGTATTTACTTATACATATTATATACACACATAATTAACTTACACAACACGACAATTAAGATATTATTCATTATCATCTACAACGCAACAGATATATTAACTAACTCATCACAAACATGATTATATACTACCACGCTAAGATTTACTACACCTACACAGATTTACATTACACTCATATCCCACAGTATTATTTCTCTAACGCAGATTTATATATTAACATACTCACACACAGAATTTACTCTAGCAACATCAACTCACTTAACAATCAATAGTCACGTTAATATATTTTATATTAATACATTTTATGTTTTTATAATAAAACACATTAATTTATATTAAATTCAATTCAATTTGAGACATAATAATTATGAATTCTTAAACCTTTCCTCTTATCAAAAAGTATGAGAAGTTGCTATTTATTAAGGTAATAATGAAAATTTATTATCATTAGGATTAAAAAAAAAATTTTTGTAATTTATAAATTTATTATAAAAATATAATACATAAGTTTAAAAATAACTTTTATATGTATGAATAATTGTTTTAGATAAGAAATAAAAACGTAGGAATAACGTGTGTAAAAACTTACCTTAAATAAAGCAAAAAAAAAATAAATACTGGAAAGGTATAGTCATCCTAGAGCAAACACCTAAAAATAGAAAGCATAGCAACACATAGGCTATCGAACCATGATTTAGTATTGTGAAGCTTATTCTCAAGACGTATCATTCTGAAATTTGTTTACCCATGTAATATGTACGCGTACACAGAAACATACATACGTACACACGTACACATGAAAAAATCATATAGAATTTTTTTTTTTAAATTTTGTATTATGTCTATATTTCTTCACCAAAATTAATATAATGTGTTTGAAAGATCTGACAGCTGCAAACCCTTTACATCTTTTTTATTCTATGTATTTATCGTCACGATAATTTATTAACTTATAACACATCTCAAAGTTTTTTAAGACTTTTATAATTATTATAATTTTAATTTACTGTTATTTGAAATAGGAATTATATCTATTCTTATTTTTTTCTTATTTACAAATTAACTCAAAATCAACGAGAAAAAAATTAAACACCCAACCAGAAGCTCACGACCACGCTCTACAAGATTGTCAAGAAAGTGATCTCGAGAGAGTTGTCCTTCTCATTCTTCTCTCGTAACTAATGGTGGTGAGAATACAAACGCGTGAGCCTAGGTTGCTAAGATTAGGGATAATCCTTGTTATCTATCCTCTGCTCGCGCCTACGCCACCTCTCCTCCGAGTGTCACGAAGAGGTTATATTTCTCCCACAAACCTCGACGCCCCTCTTTCTGTACAATTGGTGAGGTGATTTGGGCGTAATAACTACGTTCATGCCTTAAGATTTTGAGGTATACGGAAAGTTAGGATAAACCTTTTTTGTATCCAGGCTGCGATTTTTAAGGGCCTATCTACTCGGCCACGCGTTCCAATAACAGGAATCTCCCGGTTATAGGACGAGAAGATCCGAGAACCATGTATTATACTTCCCTCTTCATACCTGTTATCTTACAACCGTACCAGTGTTGCGAGTCGCGTAAGACTCCTTTCAGTCTAAAGGAATGAATTTACCTTTATTGTGAGTGCCGAGTAATTATCCTTATCTCTACTACTAATGACCTCGATATGTGATCTGGTCATCGCATATGATGAGAGTGTATTTTTATACGGCGATTTTCTTTTGGTTATACGTAATGTAAAACAATGTTTTTTCTACACCAAAAGGAGTTCATTGTTTGGCATTGGACCTACGATATGAAATAAATAAAATATAATTGAGAGATACAAAATTTATTTAAATATTTTATTTCTCAATTAATAATAAAATCACAATTTTCTCGTTTCTATTAGCAAGCTCATTTGTAGCGGAGGTACGCACAGAATGCTTCTTGGTTTATAATAATATAGTGTTGTTCTATTTTTCTACCTAAGTGTTATTATCATGAGCAACCTTAAATGTATTACCCTCAACATAAAGATATCTTTTCAAGTTTGGCATGAATACAAATTCAGGAAGTTTAAGATGTTTGCAATGTGCTATAATATTAAAGGAGAAACCAACATATTGGATAATTTGGAATTTTTCAAGCTGCTACTCAGATCACCTTGCTCCATTCAATATCACAAGCGTATTTTCGTGATAGGTCCAGGGTGGATAATATACTTACGCTATATTAAGTAATACACACTGAGAGTGGCTTACAGGACCAATTTAAACAAACTCAGCTTTTAACTGGACCGAAACATTTATTATTAATTCTGTGTAAGAATTTTTTTTACTCATTCAAACTTTCTACTTTAATCATTATTTTATAACATCAAACTAATCCAGTGTATTGGGAAGTATGATTTCATAGGGATGAGAAATAAATTGAATAAATCAGCAGTATATTTATACCTGATACATGATTTGTAATCTAATTTCAGCGTAGCTTCAATAATGATAAATACTATGTTAATTTACAGGTAAGCGTAAATGTTATAATACAGATTGAAGTAAGACATTATATATGTTATCTAATTACGTAACCGTAATTCATATTTTCAATTGATGTATATGTGAGCTTAACCAGAATATCATTAGACGCATTTATATAGAAAATAACCCTTGATCGATGATTCCTACGCCATCAGTATCGACCCGTAATTGTTGTTCTTTATCCCTACTTTTTCATTGTATCTACTTAGAAAACTTGAGCAATGAACATTATAGCACTAGTAACTCCTCGAGAATTGTAAAAGTATATATACTATAGATATCTTGAGTGGAAAACTTTTTACGTATGTTTTAACTGAAGGTATTACTGAAATACGAAACTATAAAGATTTAACATGATATAACATGATTGGCATATTGTACATAAAGATTATTTAGGAGATAATCTCTCCAATATAAATATAATCATAAACATTATGTGTAAAATGAATATTGTGGTAAGTGTATATATATACATAATATATTAGTTTTTTTTTTCATATATTGTTTAATTTTCACTATGACTGTATTATATTTAATGTGAACCTTACATATAAAATCATTGTTATACAATACTAATTAATTAACTCTCCAGTGCTGCTATAAGGCAGGTATCACATGGATATAATAATATATTTATATTTATAATAATTATAAATTACAAATAAATATAAGTTAATTATTTAATAACTAAATATTAGTACTTTTATTATATAAGAACTCATTACAATTTATTATTTCGAGGTAGTATAACCGATAATAAAGATATATGAGAAGAGTACTATATATAATCACTATATAATTTTATATATATAGACTGATCAAAATAATTCTTCGAATCCTAATCATACTATTACGAGTAAACAAATAACATAGAGCTCTAA
>JABUQX010015686.1:0-25593 GCA_015478945.1 Trachelipus rathkii | reverse complement strand
AATTGTTCTTAAGATCCTTTTTGTAAAGAGATTCCACATCGGCAAGATGAAATATTATATACATAATGGTCAGCTGGAGCCGGTTCGCACCGGTTCGCGTTAATTGGTAGTTAGTGTAATATTATACATAGTGGTCAACTGGAGCCGGTTCGCACCAATTCGCGCTAATCGGTAGTTAGATGCAATATTATATATAGTGGTCAGCTGGAGCCGATTCGCGTTAATTGGTAGTTAGTGTAATATTATACATAGTGGTCAGGTGGAGCCGGTTTGCACTAATTGGTAGTTAGATGCAATATTATCCATAGTGATCAACTTGAACCGGTTCGCACCTGGCTAGCACTAATCAGTAGTTAGATATAATATTATACATAGTGGTCAGCTAGAGAAGGTTCGCACCGTTCGTCCTAATTAGTAGTTAGATGCAATATTATACATAGTGGTCAACTGGAGCCGGTTGCAACCGGTTCGCGCTAATCGATAGTTAATTATTTTTTGCAGGAAAACAAATCGGTAATTAACTCTTGTTTATTTGATTAAACATAAAAGCAAATCGGCAATTATCTTTTCAAACTGAGTAAAGAACCGGTTGTTAAAATTTTGACAGCTCACCACTGCTTATATATCCTTGTCATCGGCACTCCAGAGATGGAGCTTAGGAGGTGCAAGTTTTTGGGTGGAGCCTGAGCTGGAGCTAAAAGAATTTTGGTGCCGGAGCTGAAGCCGGAGTTTCATAATTTCGAAAAACACGGAATCAGAATCGAACGAAGAAAATAGGAAAATTGTTGAGCCGGAGCCTGGACACTGAGTCAGGTATTTTAACATAATGGAGCCGGTACCGGTGCCGGTACATGAGCCGGTATAAAATCATCGGCTCCTCAGCACTACTTCTAGTTACAATGGGTTACTATAAATGATTAAATAAATTAATTAATATAAGAATAGTTAAGACCGGTAGTGAGTTGTAGCCGATTCAGCAAACTGGTAGTGGGCTGCAGCCGATTCGGCGAATTTGTAGTGAGCTGAAGCTGATTCGGCGAATTGGTAGTGACCTATAGCCGATTCGGCGAGCTGTAACAGATTCGGTGAACCGGTAGTTAAAATTCTTTCAGGAAAGTGAACGCCAGTTAACTTATGACAAAGCAGATAACAAATTGTAAAAATTGGCACTCACGGACTGGTTAAAGCTAATAAAATAGCAATGGCGTATTTCTATAAGGCAATAAAATAACATTTATTTAGGGTTAAACGAACACCGGAATTTTCAACACCGCCCAAGAACCATTTTTTTTCTCACAGGACCGCACCGCACCGCACCGCACCGCACCGGGACACTGGAAATGTGTCCAACCCCTCAACGCAACATGCCCGGTGCTTCGACCAACCCCACATTTAATATTGTGTAATGATTATTATTTAAATAATTGGTATGTGTTAGAATACTCATTGTTCATTTGAGATAAAAATTAAAGTAAAAAGTCTTTTCAGTTTTATTAAAGCAGATATCATAGGTTTTGTTACACACACACGCACCTACACACTCGCTCTCTCTCTCTCTCTCTCTCTCTCTCTCTCTCTTACACACATGCACCCTCTCTTTTCGCCTTTCTCCAGACACAGAACCCAACACACACCACACACACACACAACCAACACAACACAACACACACACACACACACACACACACACAACACCACCATTCTCTCTCAGCACACAACAACACATACCCTCTCTCCCTCACAAACACAGACCACATCCTCCCTCATTTCTCTTTCACTCTCCTCTCTCTCACAATCACACACACACAACACCACACACACCCACTACACACAATATACTATACTATATTATATTATATATATATATTAATATATACTATATCTATTATATATAACTATACTATATATATATAGTATATACCCACTACCTAATCCATAATACTACTATAAATATACTATATATGACGTTATTCAATTATTGGTGTCCCTGCAGATTTCTCAATTAAAAATTTAAAGAAATATCGTTCTGAAATATGGCTTTTACACCCAAAGGGGAAAACCTTTTCATAAATTTCATCAAAATTGAGAGAAGTTCACGAGTATATTAATATAAATATATAATTATATATATTAATATATATATATATATATATATATTATATATACTTATATATATACCTTATAATATATCCATACTCTCCTATAGTACTCATGATGTTCAGCTCTCTTGTTGTTCATATTTAAACATTAAAACAAACTGTAGGTAACTTAAATACAAACCGTATTTTTTTAAAACCGTTTAGTTAAAATCTATGAACAACTCACCACTTATATATATATATATATATATATATATATATATTCCTATATATATTCCTATATATATATACTAATATATATTACTCATACTATAAATATATATATATATATTATGTTATCTCAAACATTAAAACTTATGGGACAAACTTAACCACTTATTATATATATATATATATATATAATATATAATATATATACTATTATATATAATAATATACTATATATATATATTATAATATATATTATATATATATATATATATATATACAATATATATATATATATATATATACCCATACTATAAGACCTTTAATATTATATATAATTATATCTTACCTACCCCTCCTATATATATATATATACTATTATATAACAATATCACTCTTCAATTAATACTATATACACCATACTATAACATACTACTACTCACCTCCCACCTAATACAATACCACTATACTCTACCCTTCACTCCCCTATACCTATCATACTATATATATATATATTATACCTGATATATATACTCATATATACCTTATATTATATAATATATATATATATACTATATACCTACCCTCACTCACCCCTATTATTAGTTTGACCAGGGGAATCAATTACTTCTTATTGGTTACTCTAGGCAGTCATAATAGGTATATATCGAATTATTTATTGTCATATCATCGATTTCTGAAGTCAAGTCACATCTACTTTAATAATACATAATAAACAATAATAATATAATAATATAATAATTTAATAATAAATAATAATAATAATAATATCATAATATCATATAATATATTTAGATAATAATAATGATTAATAAAAATAATATAATAATATATTATATAAATAATAATGTAATAAAATATAATAATAATAATAATAATAACAATATGCAAACAAAACAACCTAATAATACAAATAATATAATTAATAATTCTTTGATAATAACAATAATATTCTATAAGAATCAATAATAATAATAATAAATAAAGTCATACATAATAATATAAATAATTAATAATATAATAATAGATAAATAATGTCAATCAATGATAAAATGATAAATCCTACCATGATAAGAATAATAATAACTAATTTAATAAATAATTAATAATGATGATAATACTTTAATAATAAAAATAATAATAATAATAATAATAATAATAATAATAATAATAATAATAATAATAATAATAATAATAATAATAATAATAATAATAATAATAATAATGTTTAAAAAAAATTATTGCAAAATTGAACTTCACCAATTGAAATGACCGGAAATGAGCAAAATTGTGTAATAAGGTTACGAAACTACTACTACTACTACTACTACTACTACTACTACTACTACTACTACTACTACTACTACTACTGCAACTATTACTACTACTTTTGGTAATAAAAATAATAATAATAATAATAATAATAATAATAATAAAAATAATAATGAATAATAATAATAATAATAATAATAACTAAAAATAATTAATAAAATTAATAATATAAAAAAAAAAAATATAAAATAATAATAATAATAATAATAATAATAATAATAATAATAATAATAATAATAATAATAATAATAATAAAATAATAATAATAATAATAATAATAATAATCATAATCATAATCATAATAATAATAATAAAGTCGAAAGTTTAAAAATAGAGAGCTTAAAATTATTGCAAAATTGAACTTCACCTATTGACATATTTTTTATATAAAAGCAAAACATAATAATAATAATAATAATAATAATAATAATAATAATAATAATAATAATATAATAATAATAATAATAATAATAATAATAATAATAATAATAATAATAATAATAATAATAATAATAATAGCCTAAAATTATTGCGAAATTGAACTTCACCTATTGACACACGTCTCTAAATGAGCAAAACATTATAATAAGGTTACGAAAATGCATAATATTGAACTCCACCAACAGAACTCCCAAAATAGCAATGATTATAACTTTGGCGGAAATATTCCCGACGGAGGATTTGCCGAAACGATTTTTGGCAATTCCGTAACACAAACGAAATTACCTCTGATAAATCGGTTCGACATTAATGGCGGAAATTTAATACGGTGTGAAGCGCAGAAAGGAGAATTTTTTGTTCCGTGAAAACGCTAAACAGGGTGAAAATAATAATAATAATAATATAATAATAATAATAATAATAATAATAATAATAATAATAATAATAATAACATAATAATAATAATAATAATAATAATAATAATAATAATAATAATAATAATAATAATATAATAATAATAATAATAATAATAATAATAATATTGGAACTTGTCCTTTAAAAGGATGTTAACCGATATATATTGAACGAACGATATAATCGATTTTTTCGATTATTTCAAGGCAATAGAGCGTCAGAGTTGCCAAAAAAAGTTTTTTTTTTTTTTAACTAAATGAATGTCCAAGATTAAATAGCAAAGATGGAACGAGTCAGGGTCTCTCGGCATCAGCGGGGTACGACGGGGGGACTCTTTCCTCCCCCCTGTCCCCACCCGTCAGCTCTGAGCCCTTAAAAAAAAAATTCAAAAAAAACTAATCATTACGAACCCATTTTCCCCCTGGAGCCCAATGAATTACAAAAACACCACGCACACCCCCCACTTTTAGGCAACTTCTTGCAGCTCCTATCTAAAATAACTGCAGGTTCTAGCTAACACGTGCCCCACTGCAGGGCTTCACGACGTACTGTTCGGCAACTTCTTTTCACGAGTATCCATTCTTACCAAAGGTTAAGTCAATTTACAGGCGAAGCGCCATTAATAATAATAATAATAATAATAATAATAATAATAATAATAATAATAATAATAATAATAATAATAATAATAATAATAATAATAATAATAATAATAATTAATAATAATAATAATAAATAATTAATAAAATAATAATGAATAATAATAATATAATAAATAACTTGTACAAATAATAATTAATATAATAATAATAATATAATACATAACGACAAATCAGCAATTATAATAATACATAATTAATAAATAAATAATAATAATAATAAAATAATATAACTAATAATAATAATAATAATAAATAAGGATCATGCAAATTTCTACGAACAAAGTTAATCGGCGAGGTGTTTTTCAAAAATGAAAAGCGTCAAAATTAAAAGGGAAAAAAATTTATGGAACATAGAACTAAGGAAGACTTGATTGGAAATGTTGTGAATTTTCAATATAATTAATTAATATTAACAAATAAAAGTAAAAAGAAATTAATATATTTTTTTTTTGGATTCACACCTAAACTTATAAAAATGAGTAAGCTTAGGCCTTAGGCAATTTATTTCTGTTTAAATTTGATGAATGTACTTAAAGTTTGTAGAACGAATGTAGACGCCATGACACTTTTTTTTTCTTTTCAATTAATGACCTCTCTATTACTGTTACGGTATACACGATGCCGTAAATGCATAGCATACCGCGCGCTCCCAGGCAACACCGGTGCCTAAAATAATATTAATTCTTTTTCCACATACAATGAAAGGAACACATTCCCTTTTAAAAGCTAAAATTTTCCCTTTTTAATGTGATTTTTACATAACATCGTCCGTAAAAATTCCCACCTTACTGTGTTTCGTAACAAAATTATGCAAAATGACTCAATAAATAATAATAATAACCCAATAATCAATAATATAATAATAATAATAATTAATAATTAATATAATTAATAATATGTCGAAAAAAAACAATAATAAATAATAATAATAATAATAATAATAATAATAATAATAATAATAATAATAATAATAATAATAATAATAATAAGGAAAATAATAATAATAATTATAATAATAATAATAATACTATTAGTAATAATAATCTAATAATTTAAACATGAATTATAAAACTATCATATTTATAATTTTTAAACTCTGAAATAAAAATATTACACTCTTAGAGATCAAGATTTTAATTTTACATTAATTTTGCAACAGATAGATTGCCAGCAAAATGTGTAATTATAATATTACCCAATTTTTTACCTGCCCTTGACCTTTTACCTGACCTTTTTGACCTTTTTTGCCCTTTACCTTTTTGGGCCTTTCCTTTTTGGGCCTTGACCTCTTTTTCGAACCCAACCCTCTTTGGTTTCTTCATGGGTATTTTTTCGGCCCACCGTTATTTTTTTGGCCCCCTAATTTTTTTGGCAACCGCAATTTTTTCGGCAACCCTGATTTTGGCAACCCTTTCGAAGAAAGGGTTGCGCCAAACAGTTGCGTAAGCAACCGTTGTACGTATTGCCCCCTATTTTACGCCCCCTAATTTTTCTCGACCGTGGGTCAATTTTTGCCACCGGTAATTTTTTGATCTTCATTTAGGGGCTTCCCTTTTTTGATGTCTTTAACTTGTTTGACCATGATACTTCGACAACCCTTTGATCTTCCATGGGTCATTTTGGCCACGTTAATTTTTGGCTACCCTTCAGGGGCTTAGCCCTAATAATTTTGGCCCACCCTAATTTCGACCAACCCTTTGGTCTTCCATGGGTCAATTATGAGCCCCAGGTAATTTTTGGCAACCCTTCCAAGAAGGGTTGCGCCAAACAAAACGGTTGCGTAAGCAACCGCTGTACGTACCCCACCCTAAACAATAAATATTTCGACCATGGCGTCATTTTTTGCCCACAGGTAATTTTCTGGCCCACCCATTTACAAGAGGGACTACCTACGCCCTATTTTTAAATTGTATATATACATTGTTTGACACATGATATTTCGGTTCTTGACTATGCCAATATTAACCATGGGTATCAAATTTGGCCACGCCAATATTTTATGGCCCTCGCTCGTCCACCCGTCACATATTTCAGTTCCTAACTTGAACGCATGTATGAATCTATATCCCAACTTGAACACCTACACACACACACACACACACACACACAGCACCTACAAACACACAACATACACACACACACACCACACACACCACACACTTGCCCATACACACTTCACTTGACACTTATCACTTGAACACTTACATTTTCCCATACGGACACTTACATTTTACACTAAATATAACTCACGTACAAACAAATTTAAACCAACCTTTTGGTCTTCAATGCGTTCAATTATTTTGACCCACGGTAATTTATCTGTTCCTTTCCTTTCAGGAACTTAGCCTTTTATTGATGTTCTTAACCTTGTCTCAGACACCATGATATTTCAGCCTTGACCATGCCAGTTCTATACATGGTCAATTTTGACCACGTAACTTGATGGGCTTTGATGGTCCCCATCACCGTTAAGAAGTTAATCTAGTGATGTTCTACTAGTCTCTATGAGTATTGTAGATGCAGTGCCAGGTGAAGTGCCACGGTCGGCAGTCGGCAAGTGCAGATGCCACATGAGATTGCCCACATGAGTTGCCCAAGTGGTGCCACATAGTGCCAAGTGTGTGCCACATAGTGCCAACTGAAGTGCAGTTTTCAAGCCCCTTTTTCTAGCTTCCCTGAGCCCGAATAGCCCTAATAATGGTGTCTTACCTTAGGTTATAAGGTAAATGAGGACCATCGAAGGTTGGTGTATATACAAAGTTGGAGGCATGCTTTCCTACTATGAGTTTAGTAATTTTATACACACTCCCTATACGTACGACAGAATTATATATCTAAAGAGATTACACATTTGAGACAGTGAAGGGCAAAAAAGTTTCAGAGTCCGCCGTCCGCATTTGAATCCCGTCGCGAAAAACCAGCCGCCGCGTCGCCCGCAGGGGCACGCATATTTCCCGCGTAACCGCCGCCGCGTGCGGCCCGCAGACGCAATATTCCCGCGTAACCCGCCGCCAGCGTGCAGAGTCCGCAGACGCAAATTACCGCTCGCAAACGAAACAACTGATGATTATCCAATGTAAAACTATTTCAATAGATTCATTTTTTCTAACAATTGTACGAAATTTTATAAAAATATACTTTTACATACCTTAAAGCAGGTAAATCAGTAGATCAATAGACGGTGTTATTACCCTAAACCTAAGGAATGTAGTATGCTTTTGATTTATACGTAGCTATTTGCTTTTAAACTCTCTGCATTTATGCTTTAACTATCTGCCTTTATGCTATTAACATAATCTTGCTTGGACATGCTTTAACTATATACTATACCATACCTTAAAGCAGTAAATCAGTAAATCAACTAAGAGGTGTTACCTAAGGGATTAGTTTCTTTGTTTTACTTGTTTTACTATTCTTAAACTATCTGCTTTACTGCTTTAACTCTCTTCTTTACTGTTTTAAGTGTCAAAAGTGTTTTGTTTAATACTAATATTTCATTGTATTTTTATTTTCTTAATTACTTTATTTTATCTATTATTTTTTATATCATTTTCTTATTATTTTATTATTTTATCTTTAATAAAATCTGTACGAAATTTTATTAAAATACATATAACTTTACTGCTTTACAGGGATTTAATTAATCTCATTTTTCATTATTCACTTAACGAGTAATGTATTGTGAGAGAAATTTAAACGTTCCTCGAAGCCCGGGGCTATACGTCATGTCTTGTGCTGGGGACCGACAGGCGTGCTGGTAAAACCTTCTATTACTCCTAAATATTTTCAAAGGAGAATGGAGATTTTTGAGCACAGCCCCCATGTAAAAATAATATGGATGTTAAATGTTTATCACGGAAAATTTAAAGAATATAAGGATGTTATTTCATTTTCCCATGAAGGCATATACACGATTAAATTAGGATCGCTTGGACAATATGTACAAGGCCACAAATGCTATTGAAAATATTAGAGAGTTTAATGCACAATTGAATTTGTGATCAATAGCAGAAAGTCCGCACCAGTATTATTCTCACCATCTTAATTCTCTGTGGATTTTTTCATAACACAAGAATATTTTTCATCAAAGCCAGCATATGCGCCGCGTGGATGTGACACACCCAGTGTATTTACTGATTGTTTGGTCAGGAGAAGAGACACTGCCCAAGGTGCAAATTAAATAGTAATTGGCCAACTCAAATGTTCCCCTTCAAAAGGAAAGAGTCTTAAGAAAAGTATATACAAGAGGTTTACTCTATCCCCCCACGGTTTTTGATGTGTGAACTTCACCCAAAACACGCAACGAGTGTTGCGTCGAACGTACCAACATTCCTCCCTATGGATAACACTGTATACATTACTGAATAATGAGTAGTTTGTTAAAAAGTATTTACTTTATAAAAAAAAAATTCTAAAAAAGTGAAACCTTCTGAAAAAACGTAAACTAATTAGCGAGGATGAGAAATTCATCCGTGTGTATGTGAAGTCTGTTCAAATCTTATAAAAAAGGAAATGTTCCTTTTAAACAGACCTCAGAAGGCAAAGCTACGTTCGTTATAAAAACATCATTAAAAAACTCTCTCAACATAAAAATCTGAAAAAATAAAACAAGAAGTTACACAGAGAGGCAGGGAGTATTCCTTCCATTACCTTTTTCAGTCAGCCCTCCACTGATAACTAAGTGGTTGGCACCATAATGAAGAAGGTTGCTGTACTTCCATATTATGAGTATGAGAAAATGAATTATAATTAAGAGCTACGAGTTTACAGAATTCATTTCAGCCGATTCATCATTCACAATTCAATCATGGCCAGTTATTGCCAAAAAACCCACTACAGCAAAATCCACAATACACACCAACCATATACGCAGATATTACAGCCTAATGCATTGACATTACCCTCTTTCACATCAGCAACAACAGCTGACCCAACAGAATCCTTATATTGCGTGAACGAATCTTTATCTTTTCAGCAACCTCTACCTCATAGTTTTATGATCCTAAAGTGAACAGATAACCAAATACGAGAAAGAAGTGTACAGAATATTAATTTCGGACATTACACGTCCATGAGAAACGCATCTTATACCAAGAGGGCCATACAAAAATTGATAGATATCTTAAAGACTTGCACCTACAACCATCCCTACGTATTTCCGCTAACCGATAATGTAGATATACCTAATGAAGTAAAACTTTAAGTTGAAAAATGAAGATATATTTAAAAATCCTGGAGGAGAGCTTACCATATAGATGGCGTAATTCAGGAATAGCTTTATATAATATTTTTAAAGAACACAATTATCTATTGAATTGAAGCAGGACAGGTCGACATTAATTTGATTTGATGAAATAGTTTAAAGGTCAAATTATTGTGGATTTAGATAGCTGAACTCTCTCCCGTAACTGGAAGGAAAGGCCCTGTAAAAAGACCAGCAATGGAATGAGATTCAAACAAGGAACTCCTATCAGACTCAATTAAATTTCCCAGAACTGCTTAATTTTCTAAAATACACTAACGATTAGCAGGACTTAAGATTTAATATCCCCATGACACCCTAGACCTGATTCAAGATCAATCAGGCACTTCTTACGCCATCACAGATTAAATGATTTAAACGTCGTTACCAGATGACGAATAGAAAAACTTATAATAAACCTATTTGGAGTTTAAAGTGTAAATTATTCAATATATCATTATGATGATATTTAGGTGTGTAAGTTGTGTATCAAATAAATGCTTATTTAAATCTTTTTCTTTCTTATAACCTCTTGGCCCTTTATATCACATTTTTGGTTCAAATATATATATATATTATAGTATTACCGCTTACACGTGTGTCAGTAGACAACATGGAGGCGAAGGAGGCGGTAGTTTAGATAAGTACTTACTTCAATCTGAGGGAGCATCAAATAGTTTTTGGGGGCTTCACTAGGTTTGCTTTAAGGTATCCATAATATTGAGAAAAAGAGTTTAAAAGCATATTAGAGGTTGAAGAGGACGTTTTACTCTACGACTAAACTGTAAACGAAAAAATTTCCTAACACGCGAGACAAACCACTATGGGCTGCCGCAAGCTCGATAGCATATGAGCAGTTAGATTTATCCGAAATGATTAATACAAGGCATTATAATGACAGGCTCTTCAATTATACTATTATTTACAATTGACGTATACATCTAGATACTTGGGTTAGGAAAGCCAATAAAAGCATAAACGATTCAAGCTACACAGTTGCCTCATGCTGTACTTGAATTATAGGAGGAACGAGCGGAGAACACCTAAATCATTTTTGGAACGATTCAGGTAATTGGAATTCAGGACGAGAAGTTTCAGGTAGCTGCTCGTCGGGAGCTTATGGTGCGTCTAAGCTACAATCCATACCCATCACATTTATCCGATCAAACAAAAGCCACAGGGCAATAGTTGAAAGAGTTCACTATCCCTCCAAACGTACTATTAACAAGGACGAATTGCTGATGATACAACAAATGAATACTTTAAAAATATATTGACTCCCCTCATCGGACGATTCTGGCTTCACCTTCTACGTATAACAGATATTGTCACCAGTAGGAACTTATAAAGTAAACCTACACTTAATAGAAAGTCAAAAAACTAGAGGTCGTTAGAAACCCATCTACATTGACAAACAAAAATAAAAAAGGATAGACGTTCAGGAATAAAGCTAAACGATTATATGTAAGAGAATATTACATATCGAACAGAAGAAGGTATTTTTAGCAACTACAGGATTATTGGAATCCGGTTGGGATACTGATAAGTCTTTTTAAAGTGCACAATATTCGTCTATTCCGTCGTGATAGTTATAAAGTATGTACTATCTTGGAGATTTAGAGAGTGAAAAAATAAAAGGAGGGTTCTATAAACAAGAAATACAGAAAATACGGTTTGATTCTAATAGTAATGAAAATAAAATAGAAAAAATATTAGGATCTAAAGGAAAAGGTGAAAATAAACATATCTTGTAAAATGGGTAGGCTACCCTAATAGGTTTAATAGCTCTATAAATGCCAGTGAAATTAAGAAATATTGATCAATTTACAACTTGACCATGGAGAGCAAAGATCATCTCTATTTAACGTTGTCTTCATGGGAATCTATGGATATACATCCCGAAAATAAAATATCTGACTTGACTACAGAGTTATTGAATACTGTTCTCCTCGAACACGAAATGTGTGAAGCAGGGTTATGCGAAATGATATTAGATGCCCACGTCGAGAATGTACCAGATTCAAAGACAGCGTTTATAACAGTTAGAAATGTCGAGAGTTTTAAAAACATATTAAAAATTAGAAACGCAAATCATATGACATTCATCACACGAGATGACAAAGATTATTTATTTGAAAGGCATTTAACAAAGAGTGAACTTTATAAATCGCTTACAGATGTGTTCACATATTTAAACAAAAAAAAATTGGATCAAGTCGGATATGTAAAGATTTATTATTTCTAGTTAAAAAGCTGCTAGCGAAGACCGCATGTTAATCACTTTAAAGTCACAAGCCGAAGTAAGCTTGAAAGATAGAAATTTATTCCTTTACCTGTGTTCAGATTGGTTTCGTAAATGAAATTACTTACGTGACGATATGATATTGAGAATTAAATATCTCATCATCTGCAAATGAATTTATACGCTATATACTCCTCCTATGGACGAGTACATAGTTCATTCAGCTTATAGAAAAAGTGACACTGATAACTCATTACATTTTGTATGAGATTTTTCAAAGGTGCTACAAGACCCCGGGATGTCGTACGCTCGAAACACTAGAGCAACGTTATTAAGAGTAGTACATTTTCCTAAAGATGACCGAATTATATGTTTTCTTAATATGCACTATACGTACCTTTGAGTCATGCACAATTTAGATTCATTTGGATGTATATAATAGATGTCGAATTCAACCCTTATCCATTCACAGGGTGGACAGCAGTGTTTAAAGTACATGTACGAAAGAAGCTACGGTAGTATAAGAAGTTAGAACTGAATCTAAGAGTAGGGTGTTTAGAATAGAAAAGGTACCCTACAAGTCTAATTCATATATAAAAGCCGGTGAAATAAAAAAAATATAATCATGACTAGAGAGAATCATTTCTATTTGAAGTTACCTTCATCTGTTTCTGTGGACGTGTATCCCGAAAATTAAATATCTGACTTTAATATAGGAATATCAAACTCTATAAATCTTGAAAGAGGAATGTTTGAAGTAGGTTTAAGCGAAATAATTCTTGACATTAATATGCAGAATGTGCCCGATAATGGAATGGCTTTCACGATTTATAGAAGCATTGATCCTGTAAAAATACCTTGAAATCACGCAACACAGACAGTTTACATATAATGAAACGAAACGGTATCGAGTATTACTTTGAAAGGTATACTATAAAGCGAGGGTTAAACAATTCTGTCTTGGAAATACTTAGATACTTTAATAACAAATTTATAGCAGGTCGAATAGGTCAAGACCAGATATTTCGTACTAATAAACCAAAGGGCGAGGTATTGGAACTCGTATCTTTAAGATCTTGGCGTACCATAAATTTACTTGATTTAAACTCATTTTATTTCCAACCCTATGTATGGTGGCGTAGGTGTATTCGCCTTACAGATAACCCTTCAGAAGATGCTGTAAGTCGTGGACCTGAGGTAAAACCTTTTGCAAGCCTTGTATTTCATTAAAAGCTCCCGGTTACTGTTAACTCAGCAACGCGGAGTTCCAGTGTTCGAATCCCGCTGATGGAGAGTAAAATCTCCTTTGACTCATTTAAGTCTTTGGATTTGGATTGGATTTAGCATCCTAAAAAGTAACCTTTACTAATTCATTACATTTCGTATGTGATCCGGCTGATCTGTTACAAGATCCTGGTATGACCTGTGTTTATACAAATATTATAGACCATCAGTATTTCGGAAACACTGGAGCATCCCTATGAAAAGCAGTATATATATATATATATTATATATATATAACATTTCCTAATGTTCACTACTTGCCTCTCAGTATTTATAAAACAGATGTAGAAGATAATATAATAATATATATATAATATATATATATATATATATATATATATATATATATATATATATATATATATATATATATATATATATATATATATATATATATATATATTATAGAAGGTATATTTGTATATATATATATAATATATATATATATATATATATATATATATTATATATAATATATATATATATATATAATATATATTATTATATTATATATATATATATATATATATATTATATATATATATATATATATATATATATTAGAAACATATATATATATATATTATAATATATATATATATAATATATATAAGAGGAAGGAGGTGTGAATTTACTTATTTTTAATTTTAAATATATATGAGGAAGGGAAGTTGTGATTAATTATTCTTCTATGATAATATATATATATATATATTATATTATATAATATATATAAATATATATATATATATAATATATATATATATATACTTATATATATATATATATATATAATATATATTATATATGTATATATGTATGGGATAATTTATTTTAATATTAAATATTTATGAGGAAGGAGGTGTGAAGTTATTTATTCTTAATATTATTAATAATATACTATTATATATATTAAATATATATGAGGAAGGAAGTGTAATATTATATATATATATATATATATATATATATATATATATATATATATATATTTAAGAGGAAGGAGGGGTGAATTTACTTATTTTTAATTTTATTTTATTTTTATTTTTATTTATTTCTAATCTCCTTATTAAGGGCATTTACTGCTCTATTACTTTATGAGATTGTTCTAGACCGAACCTCAGTCCTAAGAACAATCCTCATATTTTCCCTTTTCTCGGTGTTTTATATATATCCCAGTACAGTTCTTAAAATACTCAAGCTTTTCTTGATCACTGCCATACTCAGCTCCAGTATGGATACCTGTACCGGGAGCCTCTCGAGATGTTTTCATGGCTTTTTTATATAATTCCCGTAGCTCCCACAATGACTGGAACAATTTCAATGTTGTCAATGCTCCATATTCTTCTGAGTTCGTGTTTCAGTCTCTGGTATTTAAGTTCTTTTTTCCTTTCGTAGGCTGAGACGCCTCCATCCCACCTTACTCCGACCTTTATTATCCAGCACTTATTGTCAGTTTTGTTGTGGATAACTTTATCTGGTTTGTTATGAGTGACTTGTGAGTCGGTTGGTATATTGTAATCATATAATATTAAGACTCTTTCGTTTTCTTCTATATTGTTTTGGTTATGTTCCCAGTGGTTAACTATATTTACTCCTATTTCAAATTTTCTGCATAATCTATAATGGATCAGTCTGCATATGCTGTTGTGTCTTTCTGTGTATGAGCCCCTCGGCAGCAAAACTTCACATGTGACATGTCACATGTGACATACTGATTCCGACCATTCATTGCACATTCTACATTTGTCCGTTATGTTTTGCCCTTCTATGTGTTTCTTGAACCAGTTGGTCCTGAGGCCTTGATCTTGAGCTGCTAGGATGGTTCTTTCTTCTTCATTTCTCAGCCATCCCTTTATCATCACCTCATTTGATTTGTAAGTGTCAATGAATGGCTCATCCAGTATGTTTTTATGGTGTTTCGCAAATGTATGGTTCTTCCATTGATCCAGGTTTGCTTCTTCTCTCTTCTCTTTGTACATTATCTTAGCATTCTTTATTTTTCTCATCAAACTTTCATTGTTTCTTACTTCTTCATCAATTCTCACATCTCTTATATAATCATTCATTTTTTTAATAATTGAAGTTGATGAAGGTTTCAAGCTTTCATGCTCATATACCCACCCAATGAATCTTTCCTCTTTGCAATTTAAATATTTCCCAATTCCAATTATTTCAGCTTTGTATATTGTATCTATTGTGGGTACTCCCATTCCTCCTTTTTTTCTGGATACATGTATTCGTGGCACACATTGATTTTTATAGGTCATCTTGTGTGCGTGCAGCATTTTCCTGGTCATAACATCCAGCTTGTTTAAGTCTTCCTGCATCCAATCGATAATTCCAAAACCATATGAGAGTACCGGGATCGCCAAGGTGTTAATGGTTTGCATCTTGTTTCTGGGGCTCAATTCCGATTTTAAGATTAATTTTAATCTTCTCTATATTCCTTTTTTATTTTTCCCTTCATTATGTTGCTTTCTATTTTTTTCTGATTCTTCTATTTCAAGATACTAATATGTGTGTTCTTGTTCTAACTCCTTAATTATATCTCCTTCAATTTCTATGTGCTCACCTTCTGTTCTTCTGCCTTTTTTGAGTAGCAAAAACGCACATTTATCTAACCCAAATTCCATGCATAATGATATAAGCCTTTGTTACAGAGATTCTTCCTTGTGTATCTCAATGGTTTCTTCTCTATTGATGCGTAGAAGTGGTGCCAGTCATGATCTACCACTATAACAGCTCTAGGTGTGGCATATTATTTTGGGCTTCTTATTTTTCTCAGCATAATACTTCGATATTGCCCATCCCTCTAACCTACTTAATTGAAGTGCTCAAAGGTTCTATAGGCTAGACACAAATATTACGGAATGAGATAGGAAATCTGCCCTGGAACTATTTCCCTAGTCTTAAATCTCTCTCTCTTCTTCTATACTAAATTTCCTTCTCTCATAATGAACGCTTAATTACACTTCTATATCTTCCATCGTGCATTTTCTACTCCTTATAAATTTCAGGCTGCTAATGTTAATATTTTCTAAGAATCTCTTTGGATCCAATTGTGAGGACACATTCGCTCTCTCTCTCTCTCTCACTTCTATCTCGCATGCCATATACTCCTAGGTTTTATATATACCGCTCTCTCGAACTTTTCTGTACGGTCATTTTGTTCGATGAGGTGTGTGATCCTTGAGTTCCATAACTAATTTTACAAATCCTTTTGTATTTTCGCTTTGATGTATTTGTACAAATTGTTTCCCTTGACCTTTTTTCAACACTCCGTAAACTTATATAAAGTTGGCAGAAGTGAGGTGTTCTATACACTTTGCATTTCATGGTCTCCTCTGAGTTTTCTTCTTCGCTTTTGGGATCAGCACAGTTCTCCATAGTCTAGTGTAAGTAATAATATCACGTATATATTCTCCATGAATATACTCTTATAAACTACAAAAGTCGCGGCCGTATAAGCGGTTCACAAATATATTCTTATTTTTAAGCATACATTTTTGAACTACACACTGTCACAGGGTTGTCAGTTGTAGTCATGAAATTTCTTAACTTATAGACCGATATCTATAATTCAATCTCTTTTTTTTTAGTTATCTGATATTAAAAACTTATTCTCGATATTAATTGTTTCTTTGCTATTCTTTATTTGTTCTAGCCATTCTGCTTGATTGTTAAACGTTCTTTCATCCTCATAAATTCCTTTCTTTCCACTTCTTCTTTTGGAGGAGGGTTTGACACTTTGATGGAATCGTTTCGTAGTTCTCTATAGAACCTTCCCTGATCCCTTTTTAAACATTTGATTTTGTTTTTTCTCTTTTTCTCTCTCTTCTACGTACATATATAAAATATAAATATGCAAGGGAACACGGTCTGAATTGACGGACTCTACACATAGATGTTGGTCCTTTGTAACATTTTAGTGCGGAAAAAAAAATAAAAACGCGGAGAAAAGATTCCCGTAACATTTATTTTAAATATATATATATATTTAATACATAATAGTATATATATATATCATATATATATATATTATATATATATATATATTATATACTATAATATATATTATATTAATATATATATATTATATATTATATATATATATATTTATATAGGGTGTATCGTTAATATGAGAAAAATTCAGTATGATATTCTTGCATAAATATAAGATAATATGTGTCAATAAACATTTCACCGAAAACGCCTCGTTTCCAAGATACAAGGTGATGAAACCTATTTGAACATTAAGTTACAATAAACAGTAAACTAAATTTGGAAAGGTAATTAACAAATTCATTCCATTTATTTAATTATATGAATACATACATTACTGCACAGAAGAAAATATACAACAGAAATAGTACGAAGCAATGGTGCACTATGGTTATAACAAATGTTGAAAATGAGCACCTCCAGTGGCAATACAGGCCTCTATTCTGCGACACATTGATTGGCGGACACGTTCAAATATACATTGTGTGTGCCGAATTGTGTCACAAGATGCGATTATGCGAGCCCTTAATTCTTCGGAACTTTCAACTGTTGCTGTATAAACCAAATGTTTCAGGTGACCCCACAAGAAGAAATCCAATGCATTTAGGTCTGGAGACCGCGGAGGCCAAGGTTGTGTACCTCCTCAACCTATCCAATGGCGCGGATATCCAGTGTTCAAATAGTTACGAGCAACTAAACTGAAATGAGCTGGAGCGCCGTCGTGCATGAAATACATTTTCGATCTTAATTGTAATGGGACGTCTTCCAGTAGTGTAGGCAAGTCATGTTCAAGAAATTGGCGATAAACGTCTCCAGTAAGCCTCGCTAGTAAAACGAATGGACCTATCAAATGGTCCCCAACAATTCCGACCCATACATTCAATGAAAACTGGTGTTGATGGCGGCTTTCAACTATTGCATGTGGGTTCTCATCAGCCCATATGTGATTGTTGTGGAAGTTCGATATGGCGTCTCTGGAAAAATTTGCCTCATCGGTGAACAATATTTCTGCTAAATGGTGAGGATTGTCTGCAATTTTCTGTTGCATCCATCGACACAAAGCTACTCTTGCAGGAAAATCTGTTGGTACTAATGCCTGAACTCGTTGGATATGATAAGAGTAGTGATGCCGGAATCTCAGCGGCTACCAAGGAATGTGGGCGTAGCGTATTCTTATCAGCTTTAGCTGATAAGAATTGATAAGAACCCATGTTTTTAGTAAGAAGTTAATGGATATGTCATGTTAATTTTATTATTATTATTATTATTATTATGATTATTATTATTATTATTATTATTATTATTATTATTATTATTATTATTATTATTATTATTATTATTATTATTATTATTATTATTATTATTATTATTGTTATTATTTTATTATTATTATTACATAAAATAATAATAATCTGAGTCGTTTTTTACGCACTCCGACACCGACTCCGGCTCCGACTCCGGCTCCGACTCCGACTCCGGCTCCGGCTCCGGCTCGGCTCGGCTCCGGCTCCGGTCCGGCTCCGCTCGGCTCGGCTCCTGTGCTCGGTTCACGGTCGGTTTGGTTTAGACAATCTTGTGTTGATCTGTCTGTTTATTATTATTATTATTATTATATTATTATTATTTTATTATTATTTTATTTTATTATTATTATTAGTTATTTATTATTATTATTATATTATTATTATTATTATTATTATTATGTTTTGTTATTATTTCCGCCGCGTTTCTTCTTGGGATTCCGTCCGAGTTCGATATATTTCTCATGGGTTTAGGGTTATCGTATCTGGTTAAAATTTGGAGGGGTGTTAGATGGGGAGTTAACCTCGTCGTTAGTCCCGTGGTCCCGAAGGGGGACCCGACCCCTTTAAAATCGAAAGTGTTCGTAATGGCGCTGAAATTTGGTGAGAGAGGATTCAGAGTTGAATTTCTAGAAAGACTTTGTATTGGAATCTTAGGAGTTGGCTCGGCACCGGTGCTGGAGCCACTGGGGTGCCGAGTTAATAAACACAATCGTATAACAACAATGTTGGTGTGTTATATAGGTTATCGAGGTCGTGGAGTTCGAATATGATGGTTACAAAGTCCTGTAGGGTGTCATAGGACCCCATTAGGGGGTCCCGACTGAAAAAAAAGAGCACAGAGTACAAAAAACAAAGGAGGAATGATGAAGAAGGATAAAGTGAATAAGGAGGAAGAATGAAGAAGGGTCTGACTCACGAGGAGTAGATGTTGACAAACTGCACTGGTGCTGTCCGGAGCGGCTGCCGATTTATTAAATATTGTGTAATGATACATAATGATGTCTTTATATATGTAATTTAACCTGTAGATTCCGAAAAAAATGGTTGAGAAAAATCAAGAAAAAAAAAATAAAAAATAAAAAAATAAGTAAATAAATAAATAAATAAAAATTTTTTTTTTTTTTTATGTTTATTACTTACAAATTTAATCTTGTTTTACATACCCTTAAAGCAGTAATCAGTAAATCAAACCACCAAACCTACCCTCCTGTCCAGTCGTGATCTATGATCTATTGACTCTATTGATTTGAGTCAAATTTTTTACTAAAATTGTCATGTTTTCAAACCTAAAGCAGTAAATCAGTAAATCAAGCCATACAACCTACCCTCCCTGTCCAGTCGGATCTATTGATCATTGATCTATTGATCTATTGATCTATTGATCTATTGATCTTTGATCTATTGATCTATGATTAAGTTAAATTTTTTATTATAATTATTTTTAATATCTTAAAGCAGAAAATCAGTTAAAAGCGAACCACAAATCCAAGCACCCTCTGTCAGTCGTGATTATTGATCTATAGATCTATGTATTCTATTATCTTAATGATCTAATGATCTATTGATTTCTAAGTCAAATTTTTACTAAAATTGTAACGTTACATACCCTAAATCAGTAAATCAGTAAATCCAAATCACAATCCAAGCACCCTCCTGTCCAGTCGTGATCTATTGATCTCATTGATACTATATGATCTATTGATCATTGATCTATTGATTAAGGTCAAATTTTTACTAAAATCTTCAGCTTAACATACCCTAAATCAGTAATCAGTAAATCAAACACCAACCATCCATCTTGTTCAATCATGATCTATTATCTATTGATCTATTGATCTATTGATATCAGTAACATTTCGATCATTTTGGATAAACATACATAAAATCAAGTTCTTTTATACACAGACCAATATATGTTGACGTACAAAGTTTTCACATTAATAAGCTTACTTAGCATCATCTGAATATGGCTATAACCAACGACAAACCTTAACACATCTTACGCAAAATGGTTTAACGTTAACAAAGTTCCATACTTAACACCAGTAAAAGTAACTAACAATGTCATACAAAAACGTAACTATTAACCTTGTCAAGCATGTCTCTAAAATATATCAATGTTAATTTTTACTTTAACATGGTAATATTTAACTAAATTTATCACACTTGTTAATTATCATTTACGAGAGCAGTGAAAGTATGCATTCGTCACAAAGTTTTAACATTATTAAGCCAACATAGATTACAGAACTAAGAATTAATATTACAACGCCAAAACCTTGACACATCTTAAGCAAGAATAAACTTGCTAACATTAACAAAGTCCAACTTATAAACAGTAAAAGTAACTAACAGCATACAAAACATAATCCATTCACACTTTATCAAACCATATCACCAACATGACAATATTAAATTTACATTAACATAGTAATATTTACCAAAAATTTATCATAACTTTACCTAACCATCTACCTAACGTGTAAAGACAAACAAAGTTAAGTTTTACTCAGTAAAGCTAAACTATGAAATAACATACTTAAAACACAACACAGACGAATAAACAGCTGTTCATTAACAATTATTCAATTAAGCGAACATACGGGAAGAAAACCAAATAGTTGCAAACATAACCAAAGTTTTATCCAAACATAATATAAAAATTAGTTTTTTGAATAAAATATCATAGTAAAGTGTAATAGTTTACGAATTTAAAGCAGTTAAATCAGGAATCAGTAAATCAAACCACCGCCCCTCCGCCCCGCCCCTACCCATCCCATCCATGACCTTTTTGATCTTTCGATCTAATGAGCCAGGTCACATATCGAGTACATTTCGGTTAAACATAGTACAAAAATTAAGTTCTTTATATACAGACCAACGATATATGCAAACGTAACATTGTTTTCACATTAATTAAGCTTACATAGCATTACCAGGGATAAGAATATAATGAACAAATGCAAACCTAACAACATTACGCACGGAAAAACTACTAACATTAACAAAGTCATACTTAAACACTTAAAATACTAGCACAGCGTACAACGTAACCTATACACTTTTTTCAAACATATCGCTAACATATCAATGTTAATTTTACGCTTAACCCCATTGGATTTACGTTGCATTTCGAGTATCTTTTCGGATAAAATAGCACAAAAATAAAGTTTTTATATATAAAACATCGATATACTGCTAACGTTACATAAGTTTTACATTAATAAAGCTAATATAACATAACCTACTAAGAATATAATGTACAAAACAAACCTAACATAGCCATTAGTACGAATAAAACTACTAACATTAACAAACTTCCGCACTTAACAACATTAAAGTACCTTAAACACTTGTACAAAACGTAAACCTTTCCCACTTTTTTCAAGCTATCTCTACATATCAATGTAATTTACATTAACATCGTAATATTTAACAAAAAATCTAGCTTAACCTGTCTACTATCATACAGAACAACGAATATATGCTAACGGTACCGAAATTTCAAAACAACTTCGTAAATTAACAAAACTTCTATCATAACCTCGTCTAAAATATCAATAATCCCCACGAATAATTGCAAAGACAACAAATTTTCCAAACTAACAAAAAAAAGTGTCACTCGTTTCGAGTATTACATCATTTGAACTATGAATAACGTGACATTAGCAAAATTTCTCGAGCAATCTACATTACTCAGCAAAATCTTAACTATTGCTCACGTTTCTAACAACATCATCGTCAGTAACCACAGTAATTATCTTCAAAACTCATATTTCTCTAACAAATCAGTGTATTCACACAGTCATAGTAATATTTAACATACGTTAGCTAACTTTACGAATAAAACAGCTTCATTAAACCAAGAGTATCTAAACACACATTACCTCCGAGAGGAAAACCAAGGGATTGCGCCTTGAAGGAGTGTGGAAATCCTGAGAGAGGGGATCACACCGAAGGGGTGTAAGCGGGTTTTGGGGCTGAGTATATAAAAAACTTATTTTTGTGTTATGTTTAGTCGAAATGATACTCGAAATATGACGATGAATCAATAGATCAATAGATCCAAAGGTGCATGGATGTGGACAGAGTGTGGGATGGGGCATGAGGGTTTGTTTAACTGACTTTACTGATACTGCTTTAAAAATCAAGTAACTATTACAATTACTATGATATTTTATTCAAAGAACTTATTTTACGTTATGTTTAGGATAAAACTTTGTTATGTTTACAGTTATTCATTGGTCTGTATATAATTAGACATGGTTATGATAAATTTTTTGTTAAATATTACCTGTTCATGTAAAAATAACGTTAATATGGTTAGAGATATGCTTGGAAAAAGTAGGAATAGGTTACGTTTTGTATGCAATGCTAGTTACCTTACTGTTGTTAATGTGGAACTTTGTTAATGTAATGTTATAATTAGTGCATCGTTGTGTTAAAGTTTGTAGTGTACTTATTTTCTTAGTCAATGATGCGGTTAGCACCTATTACACTATAATGTGAAAACATTGTTATTGTTAGCATTTATTCGTTGGTAGTATATAAAGAACCTCATCTTTGTGCTAGTGAATTTATCCGCACAATTGATACTCGTAATGAGACGTAAATCAATAGTGCTAATGTAAAATTAACATATATGGTAGAGTTATGCTTGAAAAAAGTCCGTGATAGGTTACGTTTGGACGCTGTTGCCTAGACTTTAGTGTTTAAGTATGGAACTTTGTTAATGTTAGTGTTTTATTACGTATGGTGTTAGGTTTGTCGTTGTACATTATATTCTTAGTTCAGGTTATGTATGTTAGCCTTTATTAATGTAAAACTTAGTTAGCAAATATAATACACCAATTAGTATAAAAAGCATTATTTTTTGTGTTATGTTTAGTCGAAATGATACTCAAAATATGAATGAAAATGTCAATAGATCAATAGATTAAAAAGTCATGGTGGGAGGGTTGGGAGGGGTTGATGGCTTATTTTACTGATTTACTGATTTTACTGCTTTAAAATCTGTAATTACTATTACAATTTGCTGTGATATTTTATTCAAGGAACTTATTTTTATGGTTGGATAAAACTTTGTGTATGTTACAGTTATATTCGTTTATCTGTATGATAATTAGACATGGTTATAAATTTTTTTGTTAAATATCACCATGTTAATGTAAAATTAAAGCCATCAACCCCTCCCCACCCCTTCCACCAGGACCTTTTAATCTATTATCTATTGATTCAGTCATATTTCGAGTATCATTTCGACTAACCATAACACAAAAATAAGTTTTTGTATACTACACTGTCGAATATATTGCTAAGGTAACAAAGTTTTACCATTAATAAGCTAACATAACATAACTGAACTAAGAATAATGTCAACGACAAACCTAACAACCATACGCGTACGAATAAAACTACTAACATTACAAGTTCAATACTTAACACACTTAAAGTACCTGCACAGCGTCCAAACGTAAACTATCACACTTTTTAAGCATAACTCTACCATATCATTTGTAATTTTACATTAGCAACTATGATATTAACGTTTCATCTACGAGTAATCATCATTTCGGGATAAACATAAGCGCACCAAAGATGAAGCTATCATCTCTAAAACAAACCACCGGAAACGCCATAATAGCTACACCCACACGACATATATGCTAAACATCAACAAGATGTCTCCACATTAATAAAGCTAACACATAGCATCATATAAACTAAGAAATACATGTAAACTTAACAACGTACATAATGTACTGCCTGAAATAAACAGTTAACATTTAACAAAGTTTCACACTTAACACCGTAAAAAGTAACTTGCATTGTGTTTTAACTCAAACGTAACCTATGATACTTCTTACGGACACTCTATAGCAATCTATACTAGTACCTAGATTTTACTATTTAAAATACCGCTTGACCATTATTTATATACAAATTGAACAGTAATAACTAACAAAATCAAAGAATTATGTAATTTATTATTCATAACTCAATGTGAGTGTACATAAATTTAATCATATTTAACATGATCAAATGTAATATAAACGAGTATATAACTATTATATAAACTCAAATAATTATATTTTAAATATCAAAATTTTAAAAAAATAAATATATTAAAGTTTCATATTATAATTATAAAATAATTTACAGAGTAAATGTAATAGTTTGGTACTTAGATTGAAAAGCAGTAAATCACTCAGTATAAATCAGTTAAAACTAAACCTTAATTACCCTCTACATACTGTCTCACCTAAGAACCCTTATTTTGTATCGTATATTAGATTCTATTGATATTATTTACCATGTCATATTTCTAGTATCATTTCGA
>JABUQX010015685.1:77500-80372 GCA_015478945.1 Trachelipus rathkii | reverse complement strand
AGAGAGAGATGAGACCTTTATTGGTTTACTCCGTTAAAATAAATAGACTTTCTATTAAAATTTTGCTTTTTTTTTCTTTTACTAAAGAATACCCAGAGGGTATACCGCACCGATTGGCGAGAGTCACGGTGGCTCTATAAGCCTGTTCCGGGGGAACTACGGGGTAAGGAACTAATTCCCCCCCGGGAGGGTCTCCGGAACCCCACTCTTTGGTATTTGGTTGTTATAATGTGTAGAGAGCGGGCGGTTCTCGCACCCCCTCTCTTCCATACAGGAGATGGAAAACGTCCCCCCCTGTGTTCCCCGTCGGCTCGAAGCCCCCTACATTGCCGTGTAATACCTTTACAAATAATATAATATATATTATATATATTATATATATATATATATATATATATAATATACTATATATATATATATATATATATATATAATATATATATAAAAAAATATATATTTATATTATGTCCCCTGCTCCTAAAAAAAAAAATAGCAATCTTTAATTTTATTCATTTATTTATTTATTTATTTTTACATTTTTCCTAACTAAAATTTTACAAAGGATTCCAAAAATGTATTCCTTTTTTCGCTGTAGCTATTGTAGTTTTTGAGATATGATTTTTTTTTCATTTTTTAACAGTTTCCGCAATAAAATTTTTCCAGGATTCCAACAATGTATTCTTTTTTCCTGTAACTATTGTAGTTTTTGAGATATGGATCGATGATAGTTGTCGCTCTAATCCAATATCACCTATATATATATATATATATATATATATAATAATATATATATATATATAATATATAATATATATATATTATATATATATATATATATATATATATATATAATATATATATATATATATATATATATATATCAGTGGCGTACCTGGAAGAATACACTTGGGTAGGCAAAGTTTATATATATATATATATATTATATATATATATATATATATATATATATATACTATATATATATATATATATATATATATATTATATATATATATACTATATATATATTTATATTATATATATATATATTAATTATATATAGGTATACGAAAACATCCAAAAACATATTTTAAATAATATAGAATCGTACCTATTTATTTTATGAGAAAGCTTGTTTCATTATATTTACCAAATACTTAATTTAAAATCACATTCCAATTTAAGTAATTTCTTAGGCCTATCATTTTCTTAAAATAAGCTCTCGTTTTATAGATAAGTTTTAAAGCGTTTTTTCTTTAATATAAAAAAATCTACACTTACTCCAATATTTTGCATTATTTCACTTAATTTAAATGTATATAATGCTAAATACCACTTAAATGAAGCTATATAAAATTAATATTCAATATCAGATCAATCAGACTCATTCGAAACAAAAATTTCAAAGAAACTGCCACAAGCCACATATTTCGTACATATTTACGGGAAGATCGAGAGCGAAAGAACGAAAAGTTTCATATATATTATCGATTATTATAGGTAGGACAGACTAGCCCGCTCCTTTATAAGTTGACGATGAAAATGACGTCATTCGTCCGCCTGGGGTAAATAATTTTACTATTAAGATCAGAGTAGGAGCGAGAATTCTAAATGGGAATTCAATTATTATAATAGCTATTATTATTGTGGTTGTTTTTCTTTTAATTTATGAGGCAATTTTCTTTCTTTTTTTAACTTTTATATAAATTTTAATAATTTTAGTATACTTTTACAAATTAATTTCAATTATTTAAAAACCTAAAAAATATTGGGTAGGAGCTACCTACCGTGCTCTCCCCTATATATACGCCCCTGATATATATATAATAATAGTATATATATATATATATATATAATATATATTATATATATGATATATATATATATATATATAATATATATATATATATATATATATATATATATATATATATATATTATATATATATAGTGCCTCATTAGTGCCCACATAAAAGTGTTTGGGCGAAAGTGCTATGAAGAACTCATTCATATGTTTAAAAAAATTTAAATGTTTTGAAGAGTGATCCATAAAATATTTTAAATTTTCTCTAAATAAAAGTTAAAGAAAACATGAGAGCAAAGAAATTATGTAAACCTATTGTATCTAAAAATACTTTTTTCCATCTTAAATTATAAATTATAGCTTTGATTTGTGTTGAAATTATAATTTGATTTTATGATATATGTTGAGCTTAATGTCTGTTAACTGTTTTTAGAATATAGAAGTTGTTTTTTAACTATTTGGTATATTATATTAGATTTTTTTTTCTAAATTGTTCGCTCTAAAAATCTGGATGTTTCATTCCTCCAAAAGTTGTTTTTCATGTCAAATTACCATTTTCGACCTTATATTCAATCTCAGTTTTTAGTATAAATAACTCTCTTTTTTTTTAATTTCTTGAAAACATAATATTCTAACCATTTTCTTTCATTTCCTTTCCGAATTATGATTATAATAATATTCAGTAAAAAATTTCAAACCAAAAAGAAAGTTTTAATTTATCCTAATAATACCACAAGAGACAAAGAGAGAGTTTTCAAGAGAACAAACGATCACACTCACCCATGAGCGGAGGTCAAGCAGAAGAACGAAAGAGATAAACTTAATAGCACACCAGATCCCTCTAGCTTTAATAATGGTGACCCCGGGGTTAACACCACATCTCTTCAAGCAGAGTCTTGTGCAGAACTCGAAGACCGCTCTTCAAAGAGTGTTTCCTCAAGGAGAACAACCCTTTCAAGGTGCTTGAGATTCCTAGAAACTCTACTAGAAGAAGTTCCGTCATAGAAAAAGGAGGGATTCCAAGAAGAGGATGCAGACGAAACTTTACTTCTCCTACAAACCTAGCCA
>JABUQX010015685.1:62500-67500 GCA_015478945.1 Trachelipus rathkii | reverse complement strand
TTTTGCAAATAATTAAAATTATATTATATACTTAACTGAGTTATTTAATTTCATCTTCAGGGGGGGGAAGTTGTAGTAGATTGACATTGCTGAAAATATTTTTGATAACACACTTAGATTTAAGTAGGAGATGAAAGTCAACAAATAAAAATGCAGTGTGGAAAAAAAAGATTTTTTTTCTGGGAAATATTAAGTTAGTTGTTTTGAAATTTGAATATTGGAGGATGTTGCTTCGTAATCATAAAGTTGCTGGTAGAATTCGAAATTAAGTTTGGATTGGTAAAAAAGAATCTGGAAATAGTTAAGTTTAGTTTTTGAGGAAGGTTCGGGAGAGTTTTAAGTTGAAAAAATAATCTTATTTTCTTTTTTTTTTAACTCTCACTCTTAACAAAAATCAAGATTATTTTTTCAACTTAAAAACTCTCCCGAACCTCCTCAAAAACTAACTTAATATTCAGATTCTTTTTTAACAATTCAAACTTAATATTCAGATTCTACCAGCAACTAACTTAATGTTCAAGAAACGACAACTCACTCAATATTCAAATTTCACCAACAACTAACTTAATATTCCAGATCTTTCCAACAACTAGCTTTTTCTTATGAATGACTTTCGATCTTTTCAAATCTAGTTGGTTATCAAAAATAATTTTCAAACAATGTATATATATAAGTATATATATAATATATATATATATAATATAATATATTATATATATATATATATTTAATTTAACCATGTTTAAAAACATTCTTGTTTCGATCTCTTGAGGATTTCATTTTCTACCCATCGATATCCACATTTCAAAAGATGTATAATTAAAACTCATTGTGGAGGATGTGGCCACGCATCAACCAGAAGCTAGAATGCACATGACGGTAAACAGAATGATGTTTATATTGGAAAAATATGAATATGCAGCTAGAACAGCTTAAATCCACCACTCAACAGACAAATTTAAAAAAAGAGATGAAGTGAGAGGTGATCACGAGGCTGTAGTGTAACATAAGCCTCACTTATTGCATAATTTTTAACCCAAGAATCAGTACCACATTACCTTCCAGAGATAGTATCAAAAGCAGTGGAATTGTGTGAGAGTGAATGAGATTAAGAGCAAATTCTCCTCCATTCCATAAATGGGGAGTACCTATTTGATGAGTCTCTGTTGTCAGCAGTGACCCCTTCATCTTGGTACAGATCTCTCAAAAGAAAAATTAGATGAGAAGATCATATATAAAAATAAGCATATTTTCAGCAACTTCATCAACTGCTAATGTTGAAAGAGTATTTTCAACTTTTGGACTTGTCACAAGCAACATTAGAAATAGGTTGGAACAGCTAAAGCAGGGAAATTAGTAATTTGTATAAAAATTCTTAATGATAATTTTCAGTTTCGACTTTTAATGATGAATCTCTCTCTCTCTCTCTCTCTCTCATATATATATATATTATATATTATATATATAATATATAAATATATATTATATATAATATATATATTAATATATATATATATATATATATATATATATATATATATATATATATATATATATTCCTAGTATTCAAATATAAAGGTAAATAAGAATTCATTAGTATATCATTATAGGTTAATTTGAATAAACCTTTCTTTATGCGTTTTTTTTTTTTTTTTTTTGTGAAATAATAAAGTTATTAACCTTTTTTTTCAGAAGAAAGTTTATATATTATTAATATACCCTTCTTATTTTTTACCTATGAGTTTATGTAAACTCAAAAATAATAAATAATTTTAAAGTTTACAGTTATCAAAAATTTGAAATTTAGGAATCTAAAGAAATTTATTAGGATTTTTAAAATATGTGTTATAGCACATGTGAAGTATAACAGTTTCAAGTAGTGATTTTTGCCCTTTTAAAATCTATTAAAACTAATTAAAAAACATAACATTAAAAACCATCAAAATAGCATAAAAAACCTCAAAAAAACCAAAAAAAAACATTGGTTTATTTGGTTTATTTAAAAAAACAATGGTTTTTTTGTTTTTTTTTAAAAACCATGTTTTTTTTTTAAAACATATATCTTACTATAACGAATATTATCATATATATTATATATATATATATATATATATATATATATATATTTATATTACTATATATATATATATATATAAATATATAATATATATATATTATTATATATATAATAATATAATAATATATATATATACATATATAATATATATAATATATATAATTATATAATAATATATATATATAATTATATATATATATATATATATATAATATAATATATATATATAATATATATATATATATGCAAATGGAGTGAGTTGTTTTAGCTGAGGCAGATATATTTCTTTTTGCCCAATGGTTCATGGCAATCTCTCCTCAACAACAAAAAGAGAATCTCTATCATACTTTCGATCCTCCTCGTCCTCCTCCTCCTCCTCCTCCTCCTCCTCATCCTCTCTTTCTTCTCACCACATACACTCCACCTTCCTGCACACTTTATTTTTTAGCAAGCTATGAATGTGCTTTGGTTGGGGAGTTGTTTTATCATCATGAGAGGGAAAACAAACTATTGAGTAGTAGGGGGTAGCTGAACACTAAGCGGACCACTATTGATGATTAGGTGGCTCCATAAGAATTTTCCGATTGCTCTTATAGACAAGATACTCTTCTGAATTCTTGTTTCTACTTTGCTGAAAACCATTTCACTTTTCCTAGGCATCTCCTCTTTATCTCCACAGAAATTTGATCACACAGAGAACAAACCATAATCTGTTTATTCTTACTGAGTCTATCTTTAATTTTCATGCAAAGTTGGATGTTGTGAGCTTGTGCCCCTAACGAGGTTGTTTTGTCTTGTTTTATTAATTTTGAATTTTTACTAATTTTCTTCTATCTATGATTCGACTTTCCTGACAATCTACGAATAAATTAATTTGTGTTGTTTACAAACCTCTTAACTCTATTGATTTCCCTAAATCTTAAGGATTACCTTTTTAAAAAAAATTAACTCTAAACTTCAAAATTGAGCACATTTTTTTCGTCTTTTTACTTCTCCGAAATTATTATTTTGAATGATTTCAATTTTCACTACCACAAGTGATCTCTCTCTCTCTCTCTCTCTCTCTCTCTCTCTCTCTCTCTCTCTCTCTCTTCTCTTTCTCTCTCCTCTCTCTCTCTCTCTCTCTCTCTCTCTCTCTCTCTCTCTCTCTCTCTCTCTCTCTCTCTCTCTTCTCTCTACCAAGTCTCTATCCATAACAATTAACAACCTTGTGCATTGATGGTGGAGCATCATACTTATATTCCTTATTGCTTTGGAGATTAACCCAACGAACAGGACGTTTTCTTAATTTTCTATCCATCACCTTATATTATGAAACTATTTCCTCCTCTGTTATATTCTTAAATACCACGGAAAAGGCAAGCCTTCAATCAGGGGATTTTTGTAGCTTACTGAGGCTGCAATCTGGCCAAACCTCTTTGACTTCCCTTGGGATTATTGCCGATTCGGAAAGAGATTCCTCAGAACTCATAATATACATGACTCATTAGCGAGATGATTCTATCTGCCATGGAAGATTATATTCCTTTTTCTTTCCCTTTATCTAAAATCAATAAACCTTTGCATAATTCTGACGCTTCTTTTGCTAATCGTCACTGACACTATGCTTTTACTCATATTCATAAAAGAATAGGTCAAAGTCATGTCTTCGCAATACCAAAACATTTCCCTCTACTGAAAATGAAATAATCCTTATAGTTTCATATTTTCTCGCTCTTTTCAGCATTATTCACAAATAATTAATCTAATTTTGCATTTTCATTTCGTTCTCCTCTTGTTTCTTTAGCCTCCTTATCAGGTGTTTAACCTTTTGTTTAAAACATTTCATAAGCCTCGACCTCTAATTCACTTTAGATACTTTATTCTTTTAATCAATCTTTACTTCATCCCAACTCATTTATACATGAACATCGTACATCGTACATCGTACATGTTTCATTGAGGAAGGCTCATGTGACTCGCTTTTCACCAGGCTCGTCCTTTCTTTCTCCAGCTTTCTTAACACATACTTTATTTCTATGTCCATATCTTTCATGCAGGATATTTGTAGTCTGTAAAACTTTATTATTCAATTTATTTCCACTACCTTCAGAATTCACATTTCGAGTCCCGTGTTTAGAGCATGACGACCTTTAATTTCAGAAATCGATTTGTTTTCTCCTTCTCTTGAGGGTGTCTCACGTTCACCCAAATCTTTCTTCCAGGGCCATGAAGCATGCAAATTTTTTTAGAGCCCTGTGCATCCGCCAACATCACTTTGAAATTCACGGCTGCGGCTCCAGCTCCTGTTCTGGCTTACTGATTTTAAAATTATATGGCTTCGCCTCTGTCTCCGAACCCATGTATTGCATTGAAATTTTTTTGGGGGGCTCCGACTCCGGCTCCAAAGCAACCTAATATATATATATATATATATATATATATATATATATATTATATATATATATATATATATATAATATATATATATATATATATATATATATATATATATATATAACATAACATATATATATATATATATATATATATATATATATATACATATATATATCTGTATAATATATATATATATTACTATAACTGTATATATATACTTAATATATATATATACCATATATCTTTGCCTTACTACTATTTACTCTTAACTTTTTAGCTATATCTTATATAGCATATATATATATCTCTATAGCTCTATATATATATATATATATAAATTGCATTTGTAAGTAATTATATTTTAGGAACATGGGAAGAAAGGGTAACTGACTAGTTGAAATATTAGTTATATTGGTAAATACAAGTAAAATTTTCCTATGAAAAAGCGAAAAATATGAACAGGAAAGTTAAAAAATTATTATTTACATAAATAAATAAAAATAGAAGTAGTTTATTTCGCGTATTTAGAAAGGCATTCTGAGAT
>JABUQX010015685.1:30000-35000 GCA_015478945.1 Trachelipus rathkii | reverse complement strand
TCATTAATGAAAAGTAGGAATAAAGTAGGAGATAAGGCAGAACCCTGAGGAACACCACTATTGACAGAAAAAGAAGAAGAAGTCGCCCCATCAACAACAGCCGATATTGAGCGATTTGAAAGAAAGCTAGACATAAGTAAGCAAAGAAAAGGAGGAAACCCAAGGGAGGGGAGCTTGAAGAACAGTGACGTGTGCCATACCCGATCAAATCCTTTGGATATGTCAAGCGCCAGCACGAACCATAGATCTGTTAGATAGGAAAGTATTTCGCCAATAGACCTCGAGCGCCGAAAGCCGTACTGGAGATCGGAAAAAATTGAATGAGATTCCAGGTGGTCTAAGATGTGAGAGTTGAGAAGGGTTTCAAAGATCATGATAAAATACAAGTTAGAGCTATAGGAGAAAAGTTCGAAGGATCAGAGAGGCTTCCTTTTTTCGGAATAGGTTGGACATATGTGTGCCACCAACACTGAAGGAAAGTGTTAGTATTGAGGTATAGAGAATATAGTTGAACGAGGGGCCGGGTAAAAACGGAAGCACATTCCTTCAGAACTCGGAGAGGAATGCCATCCGAGCCACCCGCCTTCCTAACGTTTATAGATTTCAGGAGCCCATGCACCCGATCAAACGCAATCGCAGGCAAAAACATAGGACACCTGAGAGGAGTAGGAGGAGGAAGAGCAATACCAGAATCGTCCAGGGTTGAGTTAGAGGAAAATAGGAGGCCAAAGAGATTGATCTTTTCAGTTGGAGTATTAGCAACAACCATCAGAGCAAATAAGAGGAGGAAAGGATAATTTACAGAAGTTGTTAGAGATGTTTCTGGCAAGGGGCCAGAAAGATTTATCAGTAGGAGAACCAAGGAGGTCAGAGCACATTCGTTTAATGAAAGTTCACTTTGCTCGTTGAAGAGTATTCCTGCAAAGATTTCTAGCAGACTGAAAATTAGCGAGAGTGATAGGAGAACTAGAATTTTTCCACCCCCGATACGCACTGTCTCTAGCCTGAGTTTCCAGAGAACAAGCACGATCGAACCATGGATTTTGAGAAGAGAAAGATTTGGTCGAAGAAAGAATGAACCTACTCATCCCATCAAGGATTACAGCTCCTACCATATCGGCAGAAGCTGAAGAGTCTTCAGAGTCAAAGCAGTCACTCCAATTATATAGTTAGCGTAAAAGCGACTCAATGCTCCTCAATCGGCCCGATCAGAGTGCCATAAAAAACGCATAGGGCAAGAGGGAACTGTTAGAGAGAAAGGTTTAATATTAAGAGATATAAGGTTGTGATAAGATTTACCGATAGGAGCGAAGGTGGTATATTTATAGAGAGAAGGAATAGTGGTGAAACGTTAGTCAAGTGTGTTCAAGAATTGGTTGGGATGATCCGGAAAGTGTGAAGGTTAGTTGCTCCAGATCATTGAAAATACTGAAAGATTCGGCTTCCTCCCCACCTAAATCAGTATGAGATTACCCCAACCATTCAGTGCTGTGTACATTGAAATCCGCTAAATAGAGGACCTTAGTATTTGGATGAGAAAGTACACCAGTCTCGTGAGAAGTAGTAAGATTTTCAAAAAAGGCGTGAAAATCTGTTCTGTTGGGAGAACAGTAGCAGAAGCACAAGATTATTGTAGTGGAAGGAAGAAAGATTTTGAGCCACAGAACATCGAAGTTAGATGATTCAAGATTTTTGACAGAGGAGTATATATATATATATATATATATATATATATATATATATATATATATATATATATATATATATATATATATATATATATATATATATATATATATATATATATATATATATATATATATATATATATATATATATATTAGTGATGGACCGGATGTCAAAATTTGACTGTTTGCGGATGCGGATGCGGATGCGGATCTTAAAGATGATGAGGATGCGGATGCGGATCTTAAAGTAGATGAGGATGCGGATGCGGATGCGGATGCGGATGTTTACTCTTTGAAGTTTGAATTAAAAATTATATATATATATATATATATATATATATATATATATATATATATATATATATATATATATATATATATATATATATATATATATATATATATATATATATATATATTTATATATATATATATATATATATATATATATATATATATATATATATATATATATATATATATATATATATATATATATATATATATATATATATATATATAATCTTAGGGGTGTGCTAGGTGTGAGAAGAATTAGATAAAATGAGGAATGAACGTATTAGAGAGTGGTGTGGTGTGAAGAAAGGGGTAAATGAGAGAATAAATGAAAGTATGTTGAGATGGTTTGGTCATGTGGAAAGGATGAATGATAGTCGGTTGGTTAAGTGGATGTATAGTGGTGAGTGTGTTGGGAACCGACCGGCTGGGAGACCGAAGAGAAAGTGGATTGAGTCGGTGAACGAATGTCTGAAGGAGAGAAATGTGAGTCTGGCAGAGGCGAGAATAAAGGTGCATGATAGGAGAGAATGGCGGGGTTTTGTATGGGGGCATGGTTGTAGCCCACCTGGGCCAAGGGATGAACCCTTACATTGATCATAGTGAGGGTCCGTCGCGGTCCCATGATGCTCTAGGGTGGATTTTCTGTCTGTGACGAGCTCTCACTAATTAATGGTACAGAGGGGGCGGTAAGGCTGGGCTTTCTTTTCGACGTTTGTCATGTTCTACTGCTTTTCTTTTCCGATGCTTGTACAGCACCTTACCCCCAATCTTGGGGCAAAGAGGAAGGTGAAGAAAGAAAGAAAGAAATATATATATATATATATATATATATATATATATATATATATATATATATATATATATATATATATATATATATATATATATATATATATATATATATATATATATATATATATTTTCCAGCTTTCACTACCCTCTCACGGAATCTGTTCAGGAGGAGGTGTTGAACGCCAAAATTTCATCCCACTAGCGCAAATTACGCAGATGAGCACAGACGCAGGCTTTAAAGTGAGGGAGATTAAATTCAGCAGGAAACACAGAAGATGGAAGAATTCCACAGAACAGAGGTGGCAGGAAAGAAGGAAGCACCAGTTACCAATGTCTACACAAAACTCGTGCGCAGACACCGCACCCTTTGTGCTACAAGGGCGTCGTAAAGGTGGTGGTACGCGAGTGGTAAGTTCCTTCGAACACCTGCCGCTGCGGTACCTATAGGATAGAGATAAAGCACCAACATTGCGCCGCAAAGATAGAGGGTCAAATGAATTGGAAAGTACAGGACAGTTTATGTTTTTGGCCTTTGACTCGACCTTGTCCAAAAGCCTAGTGAATCCAGAGCCCCCCAGATATGAGAACAGTACTCCATACAAGGGCGGATGAGACCCTTGTATAGCTTGAGTAACTGAGAAGAGGAAAAAAAGTCTCGCAGTCTAAACAGAACTCCCAGTTTCTTTGAGGCCGCCCTAGCAACCGTTGTGATGTGAGGTTTCCAACACATTTTTTTGTTTATGTTAAGGCCAAGGATGTTTATTTTGTCAACAGGGAGAGACGAAAGAACCGTTGAAAGAGATAGGAAGAAGGTGTTTTTGTGAGGGAAATTTGTAAAGTTGGTTTTGTTGAATTTCACAAGGTTGAGACGACCCCAATCAAAAATTCTACCCAGATCAGCGAGAATAGAATCGGAAAAATTAATAAGAGAGGCAATTCTAGAAGTAAAAGAGGGAGCAGAATTGAAATGAGTGAAGAATGAAGGGTCGAGTCATCGGCATATGAATGAATAGAGTTAGATGTGCAGGTGAGAAGATCATTAATGAGAAGTAGGAATAAAGTAGGAGATAAGACCGAACCCTGAGGAACACCACTATTGACAGAAAAGAAGAAGAAGTCGCTCCATCAACCACAGCCGATATATTGAGCGATATGAAAGAAAGCTAGACATAAGTAAGCAAAGAGAAGGAGAAAACCCAAAGGAGGGGAGCTTGGAGAGCAGTGGCGCGTGCCATACCTGGTCAAATGCTTTGGATATGTCAAGCGCCACCACGCAAGTCTCCCGTAGTTCCTAAGAGCGGAAAACCATAAATCGGTTAAATAGGAAAGTATATCGCCAGTAGACCTTGAACGCCGAAAGCCGTACTGGCGATCGGAAAGAAGAGAATGAGATTCCAGATGGTCTAAGAAATGAGAGTTGAGAAGGGTTTCGAAGATCTTAGATAGAATATATAGTTAGAAGGATCAGAGCGGCTTCCTTTTTTCGGAATAGGTTGGACATGTGCGTGCTTCCAACACTGAGGGAAAGTGCTAGTATTGAGACATAGAGAATATAGTTGAACGAGGGGCTGGGTCAGCACGTAAGCACATTCCCTCAAAACTCTGGGAGGAATGCCATCCGGGCCACCCGCCTTCCTAACGTTCATAGATTTCAGGAGCCCATGCACCCGATCAAATGTAATCACAGGCAAAGACATAGGACACCTGAGAGGAGAAGGAAGAGGAGGAGGAATGCCAGAATCGTCCAGGGTTGAGCTAGAGGAAAATAGGATGCCGAAGAGATTTGCCTTTTCAGTTGGAGAGTTAGCAACAGAGCCATCAGATCGAATAAGAGGAGGAAAGGCAGATTTACAGAAGTTGTTAGAGGCCAGAGGCCAGAAAGATTTGTCAGTAGGAGAACCAAGGAGGTCAGCGCACTTTCGTTTGATGAAAGCCCGCTTTGCTCGTCGAAGAGTATCCCTGCAACGATTTCTAGTTGAATGAAAATTAGCGAGAGTGATAGGAGAACGAGAATTTTTTCACCCCCGATACGCGCTGTCTCTAGCCTGAATGGCAAGAGAACAAGCACGATCGAACCATGGATTATGAGGAGAAAAAGATTTAGTGGAAGATGGAATGAACCTGCTCATCTTATCAACGATTACAGCTCCCACTTTAGTGGCAGAAGCCGAAGCGTCATCAGAGTTAAAGCAGTCATTCCAATTATAGTTAGCGTAGAAGCGA
>JABUQX010015685.1:0-20000 GCA_015478945.1 Trachelipus rathkii | reverse complement strand
TGAATCCAAATAAACAGTCAACTCGATACTAATAATTAAGGTAGCCAAAAACAGCCACCAGCTCGAAACAATATGACCCTTTATTAAATATTATTGATTAAGGCTGAGGGAAAAACATATTTAGTTTCCCTAGTGGTCCACTCTCACGGGAAAAAGTTCTCACAAGCAGGGAAAGAGGAGTGCTGGTCCCAGGGGTGACTCTCCAGCAAAGGAGTCATAGAAACAGATGTTTTGCTTTGCTTTGGTTCTGAGGTGTTCAGGTCATATGGGTCTTGTTTTAAGGAACTATGCTAAACTATTCAGACTCATGTTATCAGGCCTTTTGTGTTCAACGTTGTGGAAAATCTCTCTCTCTCTCTCTCTCTCTCTCCTCTCTGCTGTTACATGCTGATATCTTCTCTCTCGTACTCTTCTCCTCTCACTCTCTCTCTCCTCTCTCTCTCTCTCTCTCTCTCTCTATCTATCTATCTATCTATCTCATCTATCTATGTAAATCGTGATACCTAAAACTGGAAGGGAGAGAGAGAGAGAGATACCGACGGTCGTAATACTCTAAATATATATACCAAAATCTTTCTTCCTTCCACTACAATAAATCTTGTGCTGTCATGCTACTAGTTCTCCCAACAGAACGAGATTTTCACGCCTTTTTTTGAAAATTCTTACTACTTCTCACGAGGAAGACTGCAGGGGTTTACTTTTCTCATCCAAATGTTTAGGTCCTCTATTTAGCGGATTTTCAATGTACACAGCACTGAATGGTTGGGGGTAATTCTCATACTGATTTAGGTGGGGAGGAAGGCACGAAACTTCAGTATTTTTCAATGACTGGATTAAAGAACCTATGCCTATCCCAGTTCATCCCAACCAATTCTTGAACACCACTTGACCTATGTTTCACCCTAGTCCTTCTCTCCATAAATATACCACCTTCGCTCCTATCGGGTAAATCTGACCACTGCCTCACTCAACTCTTAATATTAAACCTTCTCTCTAAACAGTTCCCTTCTTTCCCTATGCGTTTTCTATGGCACTCTGAATTAATTTAATACTGTATCTTATTATCTGATTATTAAAAAAAATTTAAATGAATTCGAACGTAGAGCTAATTAGAGAGAGAAGATGAGAGGCGATGATGGTAGGAAGCAGTGTAGAGATCGCTGAGTATTACGCTGAAACTAGATATAAGTATGGGGAAGTGACTATGCTATTTTGACATACATGAGGAGTTAGAGCTGCTGTTTTTACAGGCTAATGATAACATGCTCAGAATTTATACGAGATGGTTGAGAGGAGACTCGCTCGTATCCACGATGTCGCGCGGATGAAAATTGATTAATCCGCGTGACATTCGTCTGCTTGCTTACGAACCAAAATAGTGCATTTGGCTCGATAACTCGAATTAAATCAATGGTACTCGGATCGTATAGATTGTTCTCTCTGGGCCAAAAATCTCAGGTCTAGAGAGGACTTCCCCCTAAAAATAAAAAAAACCTCCCTGGGGACAAGCTGATGACGAACTATCGGAAGACCCCATGGCCCTGGGCGCCGTCGGCACAGTACTCCCGTGGAATAAAAATATAAAAATATAAGCAATATTATACAAAAACAAAGAAAAAAATAAAAGAAAAAAAACCACAAGACCTTAGATTTTCGTCTGCGCCAAGTTTATTTCTCCACTCCTAATCCATATACTATATCTACCTTACTCTTATATACTATATTATATTACATAATATATCATCTTTATATTAATAATATTATTAAACTAATACCCTTTATTATATTATTTAATATATTCCTATATATAGAGTGATCCTATTAGTATAATTATTAATATTATATTTATTTATTATTCGTACTATTATATATTTATGAATATTACTCTGTGATCAGTATATGATAACTTTGGCACTAGATATTAGAAACTTCCTTAATCATTATGATATATATATTATTATGGGGCCAGGGACTTTGTGGTTGCAAACGTCTTCGTGGAATCGCTGCTGGGTTCTGCGTGCGTGTCTCTGCTCTCTTGCTCGGTGAGCTCCTTCTAGGTATGGAACGGTTATTATCTGTATAGGTATATACTAATCGCTATAATTATTTACTAGCATCTAGTTCGTACGATACAAGGTAAGGCTAATAAATTTATAACTATAGTGTCGATAAGTGTTTGAATTATTATAGTTAGTGTTTGACTGAAAAAAATTATTGTATCTATATATAGTATATGATTATTGTCTTAACTAATATGTATATATATATGATTATAATATATATATATATAGTTATTTATTATATATTATATAATATTACTATATATATAGATAAAAGAATAATAAAAATTATAATATATATAGTATATAGATATATATATATAGTATAGGGGGATAAAATATAATGTAATTTTTATTTGTAATAAATATTATGATAGAAATATATCAGTGATATATATGTTTATATTATATAAATAGTAAATATAATATATAATATGTAGATTAGATAAATGAATAAGATAGAAGTATAGCCTTAGATATAGGGTGAGGTAGTAGGTATAAGTATAGTATATATATAGTGAATTATATGAAATATATATCATATATAAGTATAAATATATATATATAGCAGGAAGTAAGTATATATATAAATAATAATTGTGTAAATATATGACTATGAAAAATATAAAGGATGAAATAACTATATGAATACATATAAAAAAGGTATGTATAAATAATAATAAATATAATATATTTATAAATTAATAAACTATATATATTTATTGACATTACTAATATTCAATATACATTTTCAATATATAAAAACTCGACATAAAATAAAGCTGTATTGAAACTAGATAAATTGTATTAATCTTGAATTTACTACTACTATAACTTACGCCTTATTGCAGACTATTCACTATATCTTGATAACCTCATTATCGTATATGGTTCTCGATTTACATATGCTATTAATATCGTTTACGTGTAGTAGCTATTAAGATAATTCAGCTGACACCCGTGTGCTTTGAAATGATATAATATATGAAATTATATATTGAAATATATAGTAGTCACTGCCATGAAGTAAATATTATGTAATCTAGTATAGGCTATATACATAATGGTTACTATTCGTTGTATAATGGGTGATATACTTAATATTCCTCTTGCCTTGATCTGAAACAAGACATCTAAGACTGAAGAATACTAATATCCCTTTCCGTCCTCTTATTTTGCATGTTCCTGCTTAGTATTAGTAGTGGGGTAGAGTTGCTATACTCCAAACTTTGATACGTAGATCAGGAAGCTCATCTTCGCTTTGATGGGCACCTACCAGTAGTCTCCTCTCGCTACGAATATAACTCTAACTCCTACTGGTACAGATTAGTTGGAAGAGAGATAATTAGCGTCTTGCTCCTCTATAAAGTAGGCGAGGCATAACATCCTCTCAGGGGTTGCTATAGCAACCTCACGCTCTCATGCTAGTGTGCACTGCACACCAGACATTCTCTATTGACAAGGAAACAAGAAGAAATGATACGCGCAATCGCCCTATCAGACTGCCAACACAAGCCGATATATAGAGCGATCCTTCAATTATTGGAGAAGAAGACATAACGGCTATTTTGAGGACGATGATCTCTTTAGTTGAAAAGTTAAGCAAAGATCAAACGGGCAGGAAACCCCTCAAGTGGTTGAGGCGCGGAGCCTTTGGCTACTAAAGGGCTTCTTTTTAGTAATACAGTAATTCTTATTAACTCTATGAGAACTAAGCATACTCTCGTTTAAGTGTAAGGCAAGGCTCTCTTGAGACGATATTTTGGACCTGTGCTCATCTGTTCTTCTTCAAAGAAGACTTGGATCTAAGTTCCTCTCCTAGCATGGCAAGTATTTCCTCGGGATTTAAACGGAATCATCCTATTGTAGGGTCTATAAGATATTATTGTTACTAAATCGCCATTGACACATACTTAGACACGAATCCAATACTCCATACTCTGATTATATATTAGGATAGGTGGATATTAAGAAGTGCTCATATTGCATTATCAAGGCAAACGTGGAACACGTCAAGAAGATCACGTATACTAGTTCATACGCTTTAACTGGTAGAGTGAGCTTCTCTAGCATTGCGTATTATCCATACACTAGTGCCCTCTGTGCGAATGTATGTCAATTCACTAAATTTAATTATCTCGGTATGCGGTTTAATCATAACCTCTCTCTCGCTGATCGAAATATAGTTGAACGAACATATAAGAGAGCACTATTTCTCAATCTCCGAATTTCTAATTCAGATTTTTAATAATTAGATTTAAACCCGTAGATTTTATGGGTGTGAGCACCTCATCGTTTTGTTAACGTGACAGGAATATACAGTTTCGTGGAGCAAAGGCATCACGTAGTGAAGGCTTCCTTTTTTTCGCGTACTAATATATTCCAGGTATTTTGTATCACATACTTATGCTATACATGTGTGAAATGCCACCCAATCACACATGAAGGAGAGATATGTGAGTATGGCAGAGGCTTATAACGTAAGAACATGTAATTAATTATATAAAGGAGGTAAGTAGCCGTGCCTTGTTAAAAATATAGTTGATCTCACGAAATGATCGATCAAATGTCGTGAATTACACACGAGGTATTGGAACACTCACAGGATCGGTCCGATTCACTCGTTGTTGGTCCCCGTGTGGTTAACTCACAAATCGGCTCCTTTGGAACGCAGATATACTCCTTTCAGAACTTGATCCTTTCGTCGGAAGAAGAAGACATTTTAGGCAAGTTGTGGACCATCCCGCATGTCCTTCCACTCTTCCAGCCACCCACTCTCCTGTTACTCTTTTGTCGTCCTCCTCACGGAACGTTTTATTAACCTCCTGTGCCTTCTAGCTCGTAGAACTTCCCTCTATTTTGGCACATTTATTTCCCTTCTCTGAGCTCCAACCATGCCCATATAATTGTCATACTGTCTTCTCTTCTAGTGCGTGGTATCAAAAATTCTGACAAGCCAAAGACGATCTCGCCTGAACCCTCGCATGAAGCCGTTCCATCTCACAGACTGCTGCGATCGAGGCAATCGTGCCTAGGAATAAAATTAACCCAGTAACTCTTCGTTGCCCTCGGGTGAGTATGATAGATACTTACGAAGGATTCAAAAAAATTTGTCTTAAGGGGACCAGGAGGCCGCAACCAGGAGTCTACCCAGACCAGTGATTTGAATTCATCCTTGGCCGAGTGTGGAGTGGTGGTCATTTTTACCTCTTGCATTTATGTTGTAATTTTTTTTCTTTTTTTGAATTTCTTTCTTGTTCTTTCGTATTTCTTTGCCCCCTCCCTTTTGAAAAGGAGCAGCATGCACAGCCCCAATATACGTAGCAACTCGTACTACCCAGCCTTACACTAATATATAACTAAACTTCATAGATTTAAGTAAGTACTCAATATCATGATGAGCATGACATAATATATAAGTAGATATATACTATCTAATATAATATATAATAATAATATATGAACTGAATTATATAGTATATATATATAGTGAATATCTATGAGAGGATACAAGAGAGAGAGAGAGATGAATATGGAGAGGTGGGCATATTGAATTATATTTAAACAATCAAACATAGGTATCTAGCTTAGGGATATATGACTATATAATATTTAGTTATATTATACTATATATTATATATATTTATCAATTACTAAATTATATATATATATTATATATAATTTATAAGTATATATAATATTATGAATATTTATGTATTAGTTATATATATATGTATATGAATACAGTAATTTATTATTAGTAGTAATGTAATATATATTATACTATATATAGATAATATATATTAATATATATTATAATATTATAATATATATAACAGAAGATAATATATAATCTTTTATCGGGTTAAAAGGATTCTAGTATATATATTATATATACTAAGATGACCTCTTATTCAGTATATAGAAACACCTGTTGTACCTGAAGTACTTATTACATAAGCTAAGGAATCTTTAGCCAAAACTCTACGATTAGATATATTACATACAACTACTATCTTTATATATTTAAATATATATAAGATTATAATATATATAATTGCTAGTATATGATATATATATATATTCTATTACTAATAAGACGAGACAGAGTGATGAGGAGAGAGGGGCACGGAGGACGGGCGAGATCGGACGAAGAAGTAGAGAATGAGAGAGAAAAGCTTTAAAGGTTAATATATTCAACAATCAACTTTTACATTCGCGCGATAATTACGGCAGAAGAGTAATACTAAATATATATAGTATATAATCAAAGACTACTTAAGTATATTATATATATAATAGTAATATATATAAGTATAGTAGTGTATATATATATATAGTAGTGAACAACCTAATATAATATATATAGGTATATATATTGTGGCTGGCCGTATGCCATTTCGCCCGTGTATCCTGGTCCTGGTGGTCTGTCACCACTGGCGCTAATGATCCTCGCGCGCGGCATTCGCATATCTCACGAATCCACGGCAAAGGCTTCTGGGCTCCTTGCTGGCTGGCAGATAAATCCGGTCTGCTACGCATGTAGTAATGTGTGTCAGTGATATGAGGAGCTGTGAAGATGTATTTGTGAATGTTCTCTCAGAGCAGAGCGCTAAAAACTAAAATGCGAGTCAAAACCGTACTTAACCATCTGAGAACCATATTATGACCAGCTGTTCTAAGAACACTTTGTCACTAATTATTATTAGGGGAATACTATGAATTTTGAAAGCGCGGTGGAAGTGTAATAGACTAAGATTGTGCGTATCTGAGAAGATAAATGCCTTTCAAACTTAAGAAAACTAATTTAATATATATATATTGATACTGTCACTAGTGATATAAGACTCAGCCACTACTATGTAATTATAGTAGTCACTGACCTATATGTGGTAGTGAATATTTATATATGTAGCCATATATATGCTAATGAATAACTATATAAGTATACTAGATATAAATATGATAATAGTAATTAAGATAATACATATATATATATATATATAAACTATATCGCTTATAGATATATATAGTATATGTGATAGTTTACAGCGATCCACTGAGTCTGCCTATAATTAGCGGTTCTGACATTATCCTCGTCATAGTAGTAAATACATACTAACCTTAGTATATACATATATATATATACGGACTATTCGTACATATAGTCACTCGTGATGATACCCTGGCCTACACGAGTGAGATATGAAGCTTATAGATAATTAATTGATCAGTGGCAGACGCCACATCAACCCCCGATTAGCCGTTTGAAGAAGGAATCGATCTACTTGGATGGAAGAGAGGTCGATAAGGGCGCCCAACCTAACGTCACTAGTTATAGCGTTCTAGAGACTACGAACGCCGTAATCATATTATATACTGATAGGATATAGTAGCACATATGTATAAGTATCATAAGATAATGATACTTATATAGTACTATAGTTATATATAGAGAAATATATAAGACATAATCTAGATAACTAGGAAGTACTAAATCATTATGTTATTATACTACTAGATATAATTATAGTTATATTAGTTAGTACGAACCGAACAAACCTCTATAGACTGCAGATAATACAAGCGTCCACTTAGTTGATATGTGAAGTAAGCGATGAAAACATGGTTCAGACATTTTCACCCGTACCTCTTGCTTCAATTAGAATTACCTGTAGCATAGTAGTTTAGTTCATTAGTTAAACTGCCGTCCAGATTATATGCGATTAAGATCTGTATCCCACTTTGACAAACCCTGACAAAAGCACAGTTATACATCGAGCTGCCCCTTCACCCAGAAGTTTTTTTAAATGAATGAGTTATCTTTTGTTAATCGTATCAGAAGGTAAAAACACAACATCCAGTTAATTAATAAAAATCGTTTTACATATAATTTTAAAATTTCAATAAAGCACAAAGAAAACACCTTCACTGCCTCTTCATTCCCAAACCCCTCTAACACCCAGCAAAAAATGATTTTAATCGGTAAACAATTAAAATTTTTCAACTCCTGTTAATATCTTTTGAAACAGAAAGGTTTCACCACAAATATAAGGATAGATAAAGATTTCATATAAAATGTTGAAGAATTCAAGAAGTATAGTTCAGACTAATCAGAGATTCAATTGATAAGCAGAAATTATGAACATCAGAAAATTGAACTAATAGATCGACAATTCTAAACAGGATAGTAGTAATATAAAAAGAAGATAAGTATCTTGTAAGAATGTGCCACAATTAAGAGAATAAACCGGTCCAAAAGAAGTGAATGGATCAACCTGTTTTAAGGAAATGAAGTGGAACCTGACATGTATCCCATGATAGGCGTTATCGTGAAAGTAATGACATTTTACATTTACGAGTTATCGGAAGCATTCAACATTTAAAGTGAAATTTGCCAGTTCGCAGCAAAAGTTTAAACAACCTTTGACCCCAGATATAAGAAACCAGAGATATTGATTTTAAATAAACTGTGGACACTTTAATTAAAGTTAAATGAGAAAAGCACAGAGAAGGCCATAGTATCGCTGTTAAAGAGGTAAGATAGGGATGGGTATATAAAAGAAACAGAAATAGAGGAATTGTACTGTATCAATAAATACTAGACCTAAGAAAAGGGTTACGTTTAAGAACTGAGTCAGGACTGAGTTAGGAGACGAAACTGGACAACTAGATGGAACGAATAATCTCTTTTTAATAATTCTGTTAGAACCGAAACAGATACAGAATACATCCGAAGTCTACATACACGTGACGAAAAAGGACAAAAGAGAATCCTAACTATTTCCAGACTCCAGTAACTGACGCCAGGAGTATTTCCATAGGATTGGAAAGGACTAAGCCAGGCTTAATTTCACCAACAGCGCAGTTCTAGCCCGATATTCATTTTCAGGAATTTTGTTAAATGTTAGACATAACTTTTTGGGAATCATTTACCGTTGGAACTGCTTATCTTTGTGAACCTCGTAGAGTAAAAACGTGAAGAACAGTAAAAATGACAAAACTATCAATATGTAGGTTTAAGGAAAAAAACCTCTTTAGGCATTTGTCCCACCAGATAAATACGAAGCTCTATGAAAATCAAGAAATCTCTGTTGAAAATAAAAATATAGTTGATCCCAGCAATAATGGTCAGAAAGAAGGGTGTTTTAAAAAACAACCACTTTAGTTTCTTATGTTTAATACGTGCAAAAAGGGTAAAGAGGTTAGAACACACGGAAAAGGGAAAGAACAGGATTATCCTGACAATATTCCATCTTGGAGCTAAAGATTTTTACTTTTTATCTTGGGCAGAAGGTGACAGGAAATTAGGAGTATAACCTTCATAGCAAATATCTAGCACGGGGAATGCCAACACCGACTCAATGAATACAATAACACGTGAGTGGGGAAATTCACCCGTGAAGGTAAAATGCTTGGCAGTTTATGCGAGTAGACAGCACTGGATGAATATGAGTGAGAAACTTTCTAGTGAACCATTGATCACTTGTTATACTTTATCACTTAGTCTGTGCGACGAAATAAAAAAGGAAAATGTAATAAAAAGTGAAAATCTAATTATTAATTTTTAATTATATTTTACCATGTTGTTGTGGAGAAAGTCCTTTATCTCAAGACCTTTCTTTCCCTCTCAAATACTTAGAGAACCTGTTTAAGAAGTTGTAATGAAAATGTGGTTTCATCCACGAACCTTTTAAGCAAGCAACAACGACAAGGACGAATGTATTCATTGCAATGCTACCGCTAATAGCCACTAAAAAACCTGTAGAACAATTATAGACGTTTTATTTGCCGTAAATAGTGCTTTCAAATTTTAGTTTAATATTATACTTTTCCCTATATAAAGGCCGAAAAATATAATATTAATGATGTCTCTGAGATTTCTGTCTTTTTAACCACGGGAAAAGGTTATCTTTTATAAGATTATTTTTTTAGTAAGAATACAATTTGTATTTCTGTTCTTCCTACATAACGCCTCAAAGAGACACATACAGTATTCTTAAATGTGTATAGTGAGTGCGCGGAATACAGCTGGCTTTTTTACTCTATAATTAAGTCATTGTATAGTAGGATAGTAATATTGCCAAGTACATATTTACCAAATCGATTTTCTACAAGCACATAGCGCCGTATTCTCGAGACGTAACAAAGGACCCTCGACTATACATATTTCTCTAAGGAAAATTGAGCAGAATAAATTTTTCAAATAAACTTCCAACATACTTTCTAGTAATGGGAGATGTTAATACAAATCAGGACCACACACACCTTACTATTAAACTCTGACGGAGTAGAAATTACATTGTTACAATATTAATACAAGGAACAATGATTTTTCTCCTTTATCTAACATATTTCTTTTTAAACACACCAATATTTCGAAATGGTCGTCGCTTAATCCCTCCCGCTTGGGCTTCAGTATTTCTGTCTTATTTTATTCCAGAGAGAAAAGAAGCTCTACAGAGGCTACTAGATGGGACAGGCGTGGTGAATTTTATAATGAGGTCCAAAAGTTCTTGAGAAGGGAAACAATTTGGATTGACTCTTTTTGAGGCCTTGTATCCAGAAAGTTTCTTACTTACATTCCGCTCTCCTTTTTCTTTTCCCGTTATCATAAAGTGATTGACAGCAATCTCCTATTGTTATTTTTATTCATCTTCCTCACAGACAGTTCATCACATGTCTTCCTTACACTTTTTCCGCAAAAGTAACTCAAATATGCTAAATACATAGCTGTTAATTGGTATCTCCATATTTTTGAATTCCACATTTCTCGAGTAACGTGATGTATATAGGATAATAGTATTATAATGACAATATGTGCCAATACTCCACCCTTCAAACGATAAATTAATAAATTAATATGTTTGTAATTTTTTGTATAATGTACAAAAGTATATATTTCAAATACTAATATAAGTATAAAGATTTGAGGACTATAGGTTCAATTGATCAGGTTAATGTATTCGACAACCTTCCGTTCGAGAGATATCTACTGTCACATAAATAACATTTGAGGAAGGTAAAAATTAGGTTTTAGAGTTGGAGAATGCATAAATTTTTTACGTGGTAGTATCTTCCATGGATATTGCAGGTAGTTCCTGATAGAGTGCAAGGCCATTGAGTGGTAGATGGTCAAAAGGAAAGCCACGCCGTAGTTAGCAAAGTCTTTGGCAGTGATCATTAATTTTCACGCACACTGTGCATCCCAGCACCAACGCAATCCAATCAAAAAAAAAAAAAAAAATATAAAAAATTTTATACTAAATAAAGAAAAAAAAAAAAAAAAATTAGAGAAATCTAATCTATAACTATTTGTTATATTAAAGGTATAGCCACTATAATTTCCTAAAAAATATTTTGTTAAACCTTATTGACAGCAAATATCAAAGTAATATGAATAATCCAGTAAAGTTTAAAAAACACTCACGAGGCAATACGTCACACCTCTCACGAAAATATTTATTGACGCGTACCAAAAATAAAATAAGTTACAGTACATTGCGCCAACATTTTAGTTTGTGTGCATCAACCTAAAAAAGTTTAAATAAATCTGGATACTATAAATGTATAAATAATATCTGTTCACCAGAAATAATAAGAAAAAAGGATGTCCTCGATAAATCCAGACAAAATGGTAAAAAACCTGCCTCGAAACAAAACTAAAAGGAAGAATGTGTAAGAATAATATAAGTGAAATACACCAAAAAATAAGAAGAAGAGACCAGAAATATACAAGATCCTTAATAATATGTAAATAGGCTGTACTAGTAACATATTTTGGCTCGAAAGTTATTAGTTTCTCTAAATAATTTTTTTTTTCAAATATCTTAGAATCGCATACACTGATTGCCTTTTTAAATTATGTATTCTTAATGAACATAACCGAAAAACAGTTTCAACGAAACGAAAAGGAACTGAGCGCGATACGCCAAAGCCGATGGTAGGATCGGTACAGATCCCCGTAAGCGGCTTAAGTGCGGGTACAAGTAATAACTAAAGATATATATAATTATTATTTAATATCCCATCCTACTATGATTATATAACTAGTAAAATTATCCTATATAATAAAAAGGATTACGTCAGTGAATTTAAAAACAAAAAAATATAAACCAAACTTTATTAATGGGGTTATGAACATTATAATTAAATTTAATTAGTTTAAATTTGTAAAAATTATTAATATATAAATATTGATACTATGGTTATTCTAAACGCTAGAAAAAGATCCACAATCCAGATTATCTCAAAAAAAACTACAATTAGCTAAATACATAGAGGAAATAGAAAGGTATAATAGGGGAATATATAAGATATACAGATAATTATTATAAGACCACGAAATCTCTTGTAAAAATTTTGGTTGGAAAATGTAAAAAAAGAAGTAAACACACAACAAAAATTTTTGCCTCTTTTTATCTTTGTCAAAAGACTAAACAGCTACCCAGGGGAAGAGGAAGGACATGGGGAAGTATGCGGCTCGAGGATGCTCGTACGAAGCGTTTTGAGTTGAGGGCGGAACGCTCACTTGTGGAAAATTGAAAAAAAAAAAAAAAAATGTTGTTAATATTAAGTTAAATATATATATTTATGTTATTGATAAATAGGATAGCCTTCTTACATCGGCAATTTTAGGATACTTTTTATACGTTGATAGGTGGCGTGCTCAGAGACACTAGATGGGGAAATGAAAAACACAGCTGGGTCTGAGGTAGGACGTTTGGTTTTTTCTTCTTATACCCGGAACTACTGATACCCCAGGGGTGAACCCCGGACCGATGCAAGAAGGGCCCGTCGGAGGAACGCCCCTCCGGCGCCGCCTACAACCCATCCCATTACGAACAACGGAGGAGCGGGGGGTTCCGGGAGAGGCCCTCACCCGGAGGGGGAAGGAGGGTCGAGGGAGAGGAAATAAAGGCTTTAGTATTAATATTTAGTTTCCAACCCCGCCCTCCTCCAGGGTTCGAGGTCCCCGGGTACATCCGGCCGAGAGACCCCCCGCGCCGCCGACCTCCTCGCCTGCCATCGTTGTCCCGGCCCCCGCGGACCCAAGAGCTATACCCTCATGGCCGTACCAGGCCTATATTTCTTAGTTCCTCTTACAAAAAAAAAAAAACACAAACAAATTACCTAAAAAGATCTATTCTATCGTTGTAACTACGCGAGGTAACCGTAATTTAAAAGTCTCTAATACGCTTCTAGCTCATATACTATACAGAGAAAAACAAAGCACATGATCCTTTATTAACAATAGTGTAAAAATTTTTTATATCTTTTTTTCTTTTTCATTCGTGTCCACACTAATAATGGTTGTGCAAGAGGAGAACAGCGAACCGGGTGAGTGCACGTATAAACAAGTATGGATATTCGAGATGAGACACATGAGGCGATTCGCTCCCGTAGCAATGCCAGTGTGGGGCGAGGAGAGGCCTCCTAGTTGGTTGAATTCCCACTGGGTGAAGAAGGCGGAGCTAGAGTGATGGGCGGTTTGGTAGTCGATATTGTTTGAGAATGGATGGTGAGGCGCGGCGGGGGAAGCCTCTATCAAATAGGACCAGGTCAAAAAGACCGCAAAATGAATAATGAGAGTGGAGAAAGGAGAAGGGAGGGCCTCAGAAAATAATTGTGCATAATAAGTAGTGATGTATAGTAGAGGAAATAAAGTTATAATAGTAATAGAGTATAGATAGTAGAAGGTGGAGTGATAATAGTGAACTAAGTTAGAAGTAGTTAGTATATATAGAGTATATATATAATATAATATATGATATAGCGCAATATTAATATAATATACTATGTATATAGTTAAAAGTATTAATAGATATTATATATAATATATATGTAATAATAGTATAAAGTATAGATATATAGTAAGATATATATATAATATAGGTGTAAAATAAAATATGTGTATATAGGTATATAGTCACATAGGTAATATATGTAATATATAGGTTAACTATTATAGTTTAGGAGAAGTGAGGCGAAGAGTGTAACCGAGGTAGTATCGGTTATTTCGTGTGGTCTAAGAGTTATCGGGGTAGTATCTGGCCATTTATGTTTTGGATTGGTATCGAGGTATCGGTTAAAGAGTAAGGCGAGATACTTAGCCTGATACTGTTCTTTACTTTTTTGGTTTTGAGAAAAAATGAAATGAGAAACTTTTAGATTCAATAATAAATCTATGGTTCGAGTATAGATAAGCTGGAGTAGAGTTGACCAAGTTAATGGTGTTTTTATTTTATCCTCGATTTCCTGTTATATTAACTTAGAATTTTATAAAGCGTTTTTCTTCTTCATGAACTTGTTTCTTATGTAGCTCGTAAAAATTTACCGTATTGATAAATAGGGACAGCCGATATATTGTAAGATTTATGACACGATTTATCTAGCTATTTTTAGGAAAATGTAGATCTGAATAGTATTTTTTATGTTTTGTACCCCGCAATTTCAAGGTGAGGAAGGATGAGCGGAACGTTGAGATTGCATGTGAAGTGTGTTGTATTTAAACTTTGCGGGATTATTCATCTATGTTTAGATATTTGCTTGTAAAATAAGGTTTTATCGATTTAAATTTAGTTTTTAGATATACAAATAAATTTTCCTAATTTTTTTTTTGTTTTTTTTTTTTTTTTTTTTTTTTTTTTTGTTGTGGTGAAATTTGCAAGTGTGCGTGTGCGGGAAGAATAATTGTGCGTGTTGTGATAGCAGTATTTTGCACTGGCGTGGCTTTCTTTTGACTTTAACAACATCAAATGGCCTCTGCTACTGCCTAACTCTTGCCATCCGATGGCCCAATACTACCTCTCCCAACAATACTATTTAAACACGTAAATTTCATATGCTCTTTTGTTTGAGACCCAGATGGCTAATAAGAATTCATCCTTCAACTCGGTTAATATATCCAACTTTATAACGTATTTTATAATTCCGTTTTGAAGGGTGGAGTATGTGCCTATGTTAAATTAAACCATTGCCTATAAACACGGCGTCAAATCGAAATCTTCGAATCTTTCCTAACTTCGATTGTTGCTGTGGCTTAAAAAATCTTTTCTTCCTAAATACATACTACACAATATCTTATGCTTCTGCTTAGCTGTTCTTCACCTACAGACAGTATTTCATGCCTTTTTTATAATTCCACCTTGTACACTACTTACATACACAGAGACCTAGTTATATCTTCCCTCATCCAAATACTGAAGGCCTCTGGGATTATAGGGTAGATTATCCCAATGTAACACAAAATTTGAGTATGTTGATTCCTTCTGCGTACTGATTTAGTTGGGAGGAAGCCGATCATTCAGTTATTCGCAAAACGTTTCTGGAAAGACAAACTGATCTAAATAAACCTACACACATTCCGGATTCTCACCCCTACCAATTCTTTTGAACACACTTTACCTTTGTGTTTCACACATAGTCCTTCTCTCTATAAATTTACACCAACCTTCGCTTCCTATCTGGGCTAAAATCTGACACAATCCAGTGTACATAAATAATCACTTAATTTAATACTTTCTTCCAATCCAACATCTCCATCCATGCGCCTATGCGGTTTTCTTGGCACTTTGATCAGGCTGATTGGGGCCGGCATTGCGTTGCTTCTACTTCTAACTATCATTTGAAGTGACTAGCTTGCACTACTTACAAGACGCTTTCAGCTACTGCCAGATAAATATGTGGAACTGTTTTTTTTTAAATTTCTTGAGCAGCCTTCAAAATCATTCTTTATCAACTAAATTCTTTATCTCCTCAAAACTCATGGTTCGTCGCGATTGTTTCCCTTGCCATTCAGGCTAGAGGACAATTGCGTATCGGGTATGTTAGAAAAAGATTCTGGCCTTCTCCTATCACTTTGCCCAATTTTGCATTTGTCAGCCTAAGAATATACGTTGAGCAGGAGATACTCTTCGACGAGCAAAAGTCTCAGAACCTTTCATTTTAAAAACGAAAATGCGCTGACCCATCCCTTGGTTTCCTCCCACCTACTGACAAATCTTCTCTGGCCTCTAACTTGCCAAAAATATCTCTAACAACTTCTGTAAACAATCCTTTTCAGCTCCTCTTGGATATCGCAACAAATATTGGATGATTTCTGTTGTTAAGATACTCCAACCCTGAAAGGCTCATCGTATCTCATTGGCCTACTTCTTTTCCAACTAATTCATTCCTGTGACAGAAACTCTGAGGATATTCCACTTCAAGGCCTGTTCATTCTTCTCTCAAGTGTCTCATATTTTGTACCTGTCGATATTCATATTGATCGGGCTGCATGGGAGACTCACTGAAATCTATTCCGTAACATGAACGTTCGGAACGGCGATCGGTGGCAACCGGTGGATTGGCGCTCCTCCCGAGTTGGTGAGGAGTATTGTGCTTCCGTGCTGACCCACCCTTCGTTCAACACTATATCTTCTATGCACCAATACTAGCACTATTCCTTCAGTGTTGAAGCGCGCATTATGTCGGGAATACCTGCTTCATTCCGAAAAATGATGCGCTACTGATCCTTACTAAACTAATCGCCCTATAGCTCTAACTTATGTATATACTTATACATAGATCTTTGAAATTTCATTCTCATTACCTCAACATTCTATATATCATCTGAATCTCTTATCCCGTTCATTTCTGAAAAATTACCAGTACGGCTTTTCGGTGCTCGAGATCTACTGGCGATATACTCCTCCCTAATGTTTTAGAAAAGATATTAAGACGTTGGAGCTGATGTTGAATGCCGTAAGGGGAACCTCTTTGAAAAGGTACTTTGACTATTCAAAGTATTATCCTGACGGAAAATGGCGTATTAAGGCGACGCGTCACTGCTTCATACCAAGCTCCCCTCCTTTGGGTTTCCTCTGTCTCTTTTGCTTACTTATGTGTAGCTTTCTTTCAAATTTCGCTCAAGATAATTGATGAGATAGTTGATTTGATTGGGTGGGCGACGTCTTGCTTTTTCTGTCAATAGTGGGTGCTTCGCGGTCAGGTTCTGTGTTTACCTCCTAACTTTATCCTGCCTTCGTCATCAATGATCTTCTCACTGCACGTCTAACTCTATACTCAATAATGCGATGACCTTGATGCCCTTCAATTCTTCCAACATATATAATCAATTCTGGGCGTGCCCTCTTTTACTTTCTAGAGAATTTCCTCTGCGGTCTTTAATCTTTCGATTAAACAGGATAATATTTCGCTGATTTGATTAGAATTTGCCCGATTGAGAGTCGTTCTCAAGCTGTGTGAAATTTAATTTCTTTAAAAAACCCAACTTTTACAAATTCTCTCTCTCTAAGAAACCTTCTTTCTATCTCTTTAATTCGCGTGATATCTCTCGGTTTACTGTGCTGTTGACAACATAAACGACTTTGGGTTTAACATAAAACAAAAAAAATGTTTTGAAAAACCTCAAATTTCACAGTAGGTAGATGCATAGTGGCGGCGTCTCAAAGATGTATAGGGAGAGTTCATTTATAGAGAGTGCCGGAGACTTTTTTTTCTCCTCTTCTCAGTTACTTCCACCTATACAAGGGTCTCATCCGCGGCCTTGTATGGAGTACTGCTCTCATACTGTGGGAGTTCCGAAGGCGGGGCTCTGGTTTTCATCCGGCCTTTTGGATAGGGTCGAGTCAAAAGGCCAAAGACTTACTCGAAAACTGTCCTGTACTTAATCTAGCTTCACTTGACACCATTTATATTTGCGGCGCAGATTTTGGTTACTTTATCACTTTATGTAACTATAGGTAGCTTGTAGAGGCTATGAAAGGTGACTCGATGGGAACTATCCACTCGGTTACCACCAGCTTATAGACCTGCTGCCTACGATACACAAGGGGGCAAAATTGTGTCGGGCACGATGAGTTTTTTTGATGTTTTAGTAACTTCCAGACTGGTTCGTGCGGGCTACTTCTTTCTCAATTTGCCTGCCACCTCCTTGTTCTGGTGAATTCTCTCCAGTCATCTGTGATATTCCTACTCAATTTAATTTCGCCTCAGCTTAAAGAACCTGCAGTCTGTTGTTCATGCGCGTTTTGCTGGTTAGATGGAGTTTTTGAGGCGTTCAACACACCACTCGTTGAATAGAGGAGTAATTCTGCCGGTGAGCGGCGAAACGCTACATGCGTAATCCTATGAATTTTCAAAAAGAAATCAAGAAGGAAAAGATCAAGAGAGGGGAGACAACTGTAAAAAAATAAAGTAGAAGTAAAAATGGTATCTAACTAAAGCGAATTTTACGCTATAAGCTAGCAATGAAGACCCGTACTAAGAAATAGCACCTTCCGATTTCGGTGACCCACCTCTCTGTAGACGATGACAGTTAAAATAGGCATAAGCCGAGGAGGCTTGCTACAGCGTTGACGAAAAAAAAAAATTAAAAAAATTAATAAAAAGTGAGAGAAGAGAGAGTATGGAAGGCCAACGCTCTTATCCTCACCTGACTGAAAACAGCACAGAAAGCTGGTATCGAGACCATGTGCGGCTAATGGCTTTCAGCACAATAAACCTTACTGGAAGCAATGGAGGTTATTAATAGGATATGTAAGGAGTTGCCTTAAGTTCATGGGCCGTCAAATGTGCCGCAATTGTGACAGAAATCTCAGCCCATTCACCTTCAAGAGGAAAATCACACCAGTGGAAACCATCATCGTAGTGAAAAGCTGGTAAAGACAGTCCACCTCACAGAGAGCAAAAATACATTTCAAATTGGAGTAACAAATATGTAGAATTAGGAGATGAGGCTCTACAAAAACATCGAGATGCTGCCTACAGAAAGAGATTATACCCTTCATGCCCTATAAAAAAGGCTGGCATGAACGAAGTGGGACCCGGTTGTTCATTGATTAAATCATCGTTGCAGGCGAAAGGATTAATATCAGCCCGACCTCCTTCATGCAGTACGAGAGAGAGCTTACTTCATATAGTGATAGGTAGGATATGTAAAGACGGGACCACCAAAAAAGGAAACGAGTCGTCTCGCCTAGACAGACTAGTGAAAGCTGTAAGTGTTTTTGACCATCGACAATTTGTGAATGTTGAATCTTGAGATATTCCTTGAATTGATACTCTTATCTTAAAGGAGTGGATCTTGAGTATGGATATGTCATGGTTGTGGGTTGGAATAATAGAACGTTTTTTATTGCTATAACTGTTCTCGTCAAGGCTGATTAATTGAAGGAGGCTCTTCGCTTTCAAATTTATTTGTGATATTCTTCGGGTATATGTAGTTAGTTTAGGAAGAATCTTGCTGTTAAAATTGTAATTCATGGTTAGAAAACATAAAAGCTAAGTAGGCTAAACTTGTTTAATACTTACTTGAAAAGTGAAATGGAATAAAAAACCATAGTTTTTTAAATAAACCAACATCAAAAAAGTTTAGCTATATTAGAGGTTTGCAATTATTTTACTGTAAAGGTAGCATATGTTTTGTAATTCTTTAAACTAAAATGACTTTGGGCACGTATGATACCAAAATATGAAATATAAAATGAACTAATAATAATTGTTGTACAGGGAATGCAATTCTTGAAGTCCTGCCGTGAAGCGAGTTTTGCACAAGTGTAATAGTATCTATACTTGGTAGTGGATGTCATTATATATTAAGTGTGAAAGAGTAGTCGGATATGCGGTTGAGTCGTGCACCTAACAAGAATAGTTCTGATATGCAGTGTATCGTAGTAATCAGGTATCGGCCTCTTTTCTAGTTTAGAGAGGTAGGGAATCGGTAAAATACCCTAATGAGAATAAGTATTAGTGCGTAATATATATAGTAGTAGGTATATATAATAAAGTAATTAATATAAGTTTATATATAATAATATATACATACATAATATATATATTATATATATATATTGTTTATACTTTATATAAGTGATGAGTTAATATATTATTTAAATAATATAAGTACTCCAAATTATATAGCTAATAGGAAGTATA
>JABUQX010015684.1:45000-50000 GCA_015478945.1 Trachelipus rathkii | reverse complement strand
TGCAGTTGCTTTCACTGTGCGCAGTCAACTTATACGTGCGCAATTGACTTTGTGTTTGCTTCATATGTGCGCAGTGACTTTGTATTTGCTTCACGTGTGCGCAGTCAACTTATACGTGCGTAATTGACTTTATACGTGCGCAATTGACTTTGTGCTTGTTTTCTCGTGCGCAATTAACTTTGTAGTTGCTTCACGTGTGCGCAGTCAACTTATACGTGCGCAATTGACTTTGTGTTTGCTTCATATGTGCGCAGTGACTTTGTAGTTGCTTCACGTGTGCGCAGTTCACTTATACGTGCGCAATTGATTTTGTGCTTGTTTTCTCGTGCGCAATTAACTTGTAGTTGCTTCACGTGTGCGCAGTCAACTTATAAGTGCGCGATTAACTTTGTGTTGCCTCACGTGTGCTCAATTGGCTTTATAACTTTTTAGATTGTTTTAGTAGCCTGTTGTTTATATAATTTATATAATATAATTTATTCACAATGGATATATTAAACGATTTAGACTTAAAGGTCACAGAGGAGTTCTCAAATGAAAGACCTGCGTCTTCTTCGGATGAAACAACAGCTAGTTTAAAAGCAACATTACAGGGTGAGCTGAGTCCCCTTCGAATGAAAAGGGGTGTTTTAAGAAGAAAGCTTACTCTATGCTGCAAACATTTTCCTGAAAAAGGTGATGATACAGAGTCACCTACCCTCATCGACCCTGTTGTTATCAAAACAATTTTCGACAAGGTGACCTCGATTATCTCGGACATTAAAGCTCAAGATACTCTGATCGAAAACCTATTAATAGGGGCTGAGTACACCAAGTTCGACCAATCGCTTCTAGACGAAGAGATTTCCGCTACTGATGCTTACCACATAAAAGTGGCTCAAGCTCTCCAACTGTTAAGAGTCGAATATGGATATGAAATCAAGTCTCGAAGATCTTCTGATGCCCTTTCTGATAATGAGAGAGCAGCTTCAAATTCGAACAAAACATGCTGTGAACACTCCAAGTCTTTTCCCATGCAGCCTTTTAGCCTGAAGATCCCAGCCCTAAAATGCGGAGATTTTTCAGGCGAGAAGGACAAGCACTCCTTTCGTTCCTTCCTGCAGGAGTTCAATAATGTGTATGGGGGGAGGAGGGACTTGTCACAAGCTGTTAAGTTGCAGTATCTCAAGTCCCATTTAAAGGGATATGCTCTCAGAGACATTGAGCATTTGACGGGTACGGATGAGAACTATGAAGTTGCCTTGTCCATTTTAAAAGAACATTATTTGGACAAGGCCTTCATTATTGATTCTATTTTCCATGAACTGGACTCATCACCGCCTCTGGACGGGAAGCAACTTGAAACAGTCAGATCCTTTATTTTAAAGGTTCGGGCTCATCTAAAAGAACTCAAGGAGCTCGGGGTTGACCTCTTCCCAGAGGAAAGTTCTGGCTGCAAATTAATCAGCCATATATTAGTTGATAAACTTCCTCTCTCATTTTTAAGAGAGTTGAAGCTGGCGACTAAGGAACAATATCCGTCAATTAATCTGATTTTTAAGGAGCATAATCAGATAATTCAATCAATGCTGAGGTTTCGCACCTCTCAGACCTCAACTTCATTCTCATCAACTAAATCATCTTCCAAAGGGAACTTCAAAAGGGAGAAGAGGAGACCCTCTGATCAGAAGAGTCATACTTTCAACACTTCAAAAGGTAGTGGCTCTCTAAAAAGAACAACTTTCTCCTCTGAACCTCAATCAAATTCTAATTCAAATTCGAATCAATCTTCAAGGGAAGTCAAGTGTAAGCTGTGCAATGGAGACCATTACCTCTCTGACTGCACGGTTTACGTAAACCCTAAATCAAAAAGGGACAGATGTGTGGCATTAAACATGTGCTGTAACTGTTCCAGCATAAAGCACATGGCAGATACATGCCCGGCTAAAACACTCAATTTAAAGTATCCTTGCTATAAATGTAAGAGCCGAAAACATCTAGCCGCTCTCTGTTCCGCTGGAACCACCAATCAAAACGGGGAGCATTCTCGTCAAGAAAATGCTGATGAAGGAAATAAAGCTGATGTTAGTAATCATCTTTGTATTAACACTGGGCAATCATCAGCTTCACATATTCTGCCTACAATAACCATAATAGCAAGGCACAATAACAAGTCAGTTCCTATTCGTTCTCTTATAGACTTGGGATCACAGAGAACATATGCTGGCCCTAAATTGCTTACTAAACTCGGAATCAACTGTGAACAATTACCTATAATCAGAAATCCTATAAAAACATTTATCGGAGAAGAAGAACGTACATCGTACCTAGTCGACCTAGATATAAATTGCTGCTGCAATTCCTTCTTTAGAACCCCGGTTCTGGTCGACCCTTCTTTGGATGTTGGGTTTGCGGTTAAAGGGTTAGCATCAGCCATTAGTCGCATTTCGTTAAAACATAATGTGGCTGACAAGTCCTTTGTGGGCCCTTATGGGGATTCGGTCGATGACATCGACCTTCTTTTAGGTACTGACACTTTATGTCATATGAAACACTTCCAAATTATCGATTGTTTGGAAGGTAGTGCCATTCAGACTTGCTTTGGGTTGGTTCCTTTCGGCCCAGTGAATTCTTTTCTACTTCCTCATCAACAAGCCTTTCTATACAGAAAGCAGACTTCAACATCAACTCTTGATTTACAATCAAATCAGAGGGATTCATGACTATCCATGTCTGTCTCCTCGCTGCCAAAACACCTATTCCAAGCTTCTCCTAATCTCGTCAACTCGATCATTGACCCTCATCCTACTTACCCGGACGTTCTTAGCATTTCTTCAAATGAAATAAGTGCCGACCTGGGTTTGGAATATCTGTACAGCTTGGAGTCCTTGGGTATTCAGGAGGAGAAGGATTATGGTACCATCGATAAGGAATTTATCTCTAAATTCCACAATGCAATTCAATTTATCGATGGAAAATACCATATTGAAATTCCATGGATCCCAGAATTAGTGGATCAGGTCCCTTCGAATTATCGTATTGCTTTAAGTACGCTTAGACGAGTTAAAAATCGTCTCAGCAATCAAGGTCTTGATAAGGCCTACACTGATGTTTTTAAGGAACAGCTGAGATGTGGTATCATCGAAATCATCTCTGTTGATCCGAAGGAGTTCGATCGTTACATATGGATTCCCCACAGGCCTGTAATAAAAATGGCTGATCAGGTTTCTACTAAAATCAGGCCTGTGTTCAATTGCAGCCTTAGAACAAAAGGCGCTCCTTCTCTTAATCAAGCCTGTTACCCAGGCATCGACTTGTTGGTTCCTTTACTTCGTCTCCTTCTTTCCTTTAGGACCAACAAATATGTGGTTGTCGCTGACATCTCGAAAGCCTTTCTTCAAATCTATCTTAAACTTGAAAGCGATCGTAACAAGTTTTGTTTCTTCTGGGAAGAAGATGGCAGACTTGTTACTTATAGGTACGCGACAATCATTTTTGGCCTTGCGGTATCCCCTTTTATCTTAGGAGCCGTAATAAGACATCATATTAAAAGCAAATATTCATTCGATCTGGTCTCTCGGCTTCTGGTCAATAACTTGTATGTGGATAATTTTATCTACACTCATTCATCCCCTGATGTTTTGAGAGACATCTATTCAGCCTCGGTAGAAAGGATGAAGGAGGGTGGGTTCAACTTGTGTTCCTGGAACACCAACCACCCTGATCTAAAAGCTCAAATCAAAGACGATCAGATGCTTTCCTCTCATAATTGTGATGAGGAAAAAGTCTTGGGGTATCTCTATCATCCCGAAAATGATACCCTTAGATTAGCAGACTTTGACCTTACCTCAGTCGAATCAAAACGAGATCTTCTCTCCCAAGTAAACAAAATCTTTGATCCTCTTTCTTTTTTCCTTCCTGTAACCTTAAGGGGACGTCTGTTGATGAGGCGGACATGGGAGAAAGAAATGAGTTGGGATGACTCCATTGACCAAGATATAAAAGAAGATTGGGAGAAACTTCGTGCTGATCTCGACGACCTCAAAAACTTATCTTTTCAACGCTTCTGCTTTGAAGCATCAGCAAATTCAACTCTCAACATCTTTTGTGACGCAAGTTCACAATGTTATGGGTTTGCAGTCTACGTCACCGGTTCAGAAACTGTCCCGTCATTATTGTGGGCAAAATCTAAGGTGGCTCCTCTCAGAGGAAAAACACTTCCTTGTCTCGAGCTATTATCAGTTTATTTGGCTCTTAAGTGTCTTCCACAAATATTGACGGGATTAACAGAGGTTGAATTCAAGGCTGTCAACATCTTCTCGGATTCCCAAATCGTCCTAGCATGGGTAGCGGGAGGAGGTAGCAAAACGAAACAAATTTTCGTCAAAAATAAAATGGAGATATAAAAAAAAAAAATAAAAAAAAAAAAAAAAAAAAAAAAAAAAAAAAAAAAAAAAAAAAAAAAAAAAAAAAAAAAAAAAAAAAAAAAAAAAAAAAAAAAAATAAAAAAAAAAAAAAAAAATAGCATGGTTTCCTCCATGAGAGATGACAATTTACTGCCTATCTCTTTTCACTACGTTAAAACGGATGAAAACCCTGCCGACTTGATAACTCGAGGATTATCACATCGAGAGTTTGTCAAAAAACTAAGCCTTTGGAAATTTGGTCCGAACTGGCTCAACCATGATCAGGTTTACTGGCCCAATTTCAGCAGTTCGGGGGGAGGATTGGTGGACCCTTCTTCAACATTTATGGTCATACAGGCCCCACCTCCTCCTATCATCAACATTTCACGATATTCTTCTTTGTCAACATTGTTAAGAGTATGTTCTCTACTTTTCAAATTCGGTGTATCAACTCTTTCCTCAATCGAATGTGACAGAAAAGCTAGACTTTTCTTGTTAAAAGTCATGCAGCAGGAAAGCTTTTCTGTTGAACTTCGGTTTCTTAATGATGTTAAGTCGAACCCTGCTTCTGCTAAAACACCACCTGATTTGGTTTCTCGTCTCAACCTCTTTTTA
>JABUQX010015684.1:0-12500 GCA_015478945.1 Trachelipus rathkii | reverse complement strand
ATCTATGAACACACAAGATGGAAATGGAAATATTATCATAGTAAATACGATAACTAAAATAAATTATATATCTTTAGATGAAGAGAATTGAGACCATTATTAAAAATTATAAAGAATATCTTGAGAATTTTGATGAACGTTTCAATTCTTGAAAAGGATTCCTTGAAAATTTTGAAAAATGCTTCAAGCCTTGATTCAATTCGTTATTAATAACATGAATAAAAATTTTATCTACTATCAAGACGTAAATTAAAATAGAGGTTAAAAACCTTTAAGCTATGTATATTATATGTAGAAATACGAAAGGAATATCGTTCCTAAGGAAGACAAGATATTTACATATATGCATATTTTAGAATGCAAAAAGTTATTATTCTCTTGGAGGTCTTCACAAAAGTTGTATGAATATCATCAAAGTTAAAATGACATTTTGCTTTTATAATTATGCAGTAACTGTAATGTTTATAAGCTATAGATTCTCTCCCTGCGGAAAGAACCTCCCAACGTAAATGTACGTTATTGCAGTATGTATGTGGTTGTGTCTTTTATATATATATATATATATATATATATATATATATATATATATATATACTATATATATATATATATATATATATATATATATATATATATATATATATATATATATACCCTATATATGTATATATATATTACAGACAATCGAGCTTTCGTGGACATGCTCCTCTCACTTCTTCAGGATTAAGAATTATATATATAAAAAAAATTTGAAATGAATTTCACTATTTTTTATATATAAGCTGGCAACCGGGTCAGACTGCGACACTTTTCATTGATGGAACATTCTCGAATGAAGTTAAACTTTCTTGATTATTTATTTGAGAGACCCCGATTCCTTTAAGTAAAAGTTTGTGATCACGTCTATGAGAAATTCGCCCCTCTGAAGATTGAAATTATTCGAGTTTTTTATTATGAATGACTCTATTAGCTTCTATTATTAGTATCTTGGGCTGGTACGATGATGGTAGAAGAAATAATGTTAATTTTGTGATTTGTATTTTGTCTGTGCTGGACTAACGAAGATGAAAGGTTATCAAACTTTAGATCTGTTTTATGTTGGTTTAATCTTATTTTGAAGTTATTAGTTTCTCATATATAAGTGGGGGTACAATCATGACAGTTAATTTTATATATGCCTGAATCGTTGTTTTGTTGTGTATTTGAAAGTTTTAGTACATGTTTTAGTAAAAGGTTATTAGATTTTACAATGTTTATGTTATTTGGTATTAATCTACGTATGACTGATTTTTGTAAATTAGGGACCGGTAATATATTGGTGAAATTAACATTAGTAGTTGTAGTGTGTAGAAATTTATTTTTAGCTTTTCTTAAGGATTTACCTATATGTTTTAAGGGATATTTTAATTTTAGAAAAATGTTTTTTAATGTTTTAATTTCTGTTTGAAGATATTGTGGGTTGCATAATTTATAGGCTCTTAGGAATAAATTGCTTAGAACGGCAGATTTTGTAGAAATGTCATGTGATGAATACCAGTGTATTTAGGAAGGGTTAGATGTTGGTTTACGAAAAATTTTAAACACAGGAGGTTGTTCGGTGTTCCATGAGATCTGTATATCTAAAAAGTTTATTTTATTGTTTTCAGAATGTTCTACTGTAAATTTAATATCTTTGTGTATTTTATTAATAAAATTTAAAATTGCATCTATATTTATTGTCATTGGTAAAACAGCGAACATATCATCAACGTAGCATAGCCAGAAGATGTCAGTAAATTTAGGGAAAATATGATATTTTTATGTAAGCTCCATATATATGTTGCTAAATATTGGGGAAAGTGAAGAACCCATGCACAGACAGGAGATTTGTTTATAATAATGTTTTTGGAAAAAGAAATATGCATGGTCAAAGGTTAATTTGATTAATTTTTTAATAATGGGGAAAGGGGGTTATAAATCTATATTATTCTCTGTAATATGCAGTTCTAAGAGATCTAACGTGAAATCAACTGGAACTTTGGTGAACAACGAAGTCACATCAAGGCTAACTACGGTGTGGTTGGAAAAGATTTTATTTTGAATTTTTTGTATGAAATGTTCAGAGTTTCTTAGGTGTGCAGATGAGATATTTCCCAGAAATGGATAAAGTATTGAGGCCAGCCATTTTTTTTTTGAAAGATTTTGGGTTATGCAATTAATGTTTGAGATGATTGGTCTGAGTGGAATATTTTCTTTATGTATTTTAAGGATAGCGTAAAAACAGGATAGAGTAGGTAAATAAGCTTCGAATTTTTTAATAAGATCAATATTTGTGGGGATGATTTTTGTTAATGATTTGTTGAATCGCTACAATAAATTGAAATAGATACTTCCTTGGCCAGGCCCCCGTGACAAGACAACCATCCAAAACACTTATTAAAATTCTCGACCTATATTATATTAGTATTCCAGCCTCCTGTTGGATAAGATATCGGCCTGTGCAATATTGCAGTGCAATCATTAAAACTCAAGACTTACCAACGTAACTCCCTGGATACCTTTCAAGTAATATAACTGTGCGAACGGGTTCTTTTCTTTATATGAGAACCAATCCAGTCAACGATACTCGTTATCAGTGAATTTAGTTACAGATATGATCAATGTTTTGATCATAAAATATTCGTCTGAAAGACCTACTCTAATAATTGATTGAATATTGAATAAATAAGTAAACAAATTACTATCGGAAACAAGAAGGAAAACCACTGGGATAAGTTTAAAAATACTTTAATAAAAAAAAATGAAATATGTACTGCTTTTTACACAAAGAGAAAAGTTTTATACATCCGTGAATATATAACTAGATGTCCAGAGATATCTACTTATATACGCATTGCATGTATAGAACTGCGAGTACTGATGTATATATATTATAACTTTCACAAAGTTACTGCAATATATAACAACGCAGCATGTATAATGATGTACTATGCTATGTACATTTAATTGGCCAGCAAACCACACACACCAGAGCCCCACCAAAAAAGCAAAAACAACCAAACAACGAACAAAACAACAAAAAAACCACACCAAGAACACACCAACACATACAATCACTATATATATACAATATATATATATATATATATATATATATATATATATATATATATATATATATATATATATATATATATATATATATCATATATATATATATATATATATATATATATATGTACCAACACACAGAAACATTAACATTAAATTATATACATACTCGCCATAGTGACCGAATCCGTAGCCCAAGACTACGAACCGAAACGAATAAAAATTCATAAAACAATCATAAAAATATATGTGCAAGAATGGATATATTAAAAAGCAAATTGGAGAAATAATTTAAAAACAAATAGACTGTAAGATATTGAAAATGAACTTTGTATTTAAGCAAAAAAATTATACAAAACAATATTTACTGAAGGTGTCTGTCTGTAAATGTGAACATCTTCTTTTCCTACCCGAATTTTTTTTCTTTATCTTTATTTATCTGTTTTTTTTTTTTTTTTTTTTTTTTTTTTTTTTTTTTTTTTTTCTTTTTTTTTTTTTTTTTATTTTTTATCTTTTTTTTTTTTTTTTTTTTTTTTTTTTTTTTTTTTTTTTTTTTTTTTTTTTTTTTTTTTTTTTTTTTTTTTTTTTTTTTTTTTTTTTTTATTCTTTTTTTTCACTTTCTTTTCTTTTTCTGAAAATCTAAAAATTATTGATAAATTTTTTTGTTATATTTTTTATGTTTTTTTAATGATATTTCTTTGAGTTTTTTTTTTTTTTTTTTTTTTTTTTTTTTTTTTTTTTTTTTTTTTTTTTTTTTTTTTTTTTTTTTTTGTTTTTTTTTTTTTTTTTATTTTTTATATGTATTTGTTTTATATACATTTTTTTGTTTATTTTTGTTTATTTTTATTTTTTTTTTTATTTTTTTATGTTTTTTTTTATTTTTTTATTTTTTTATTTTTTTTTTTTTTATCTATATTTTTTGTTTTCTTTTTTTTTTTTTTTTTTTTTTTTTTTTTTTTTTTTTTTTTTTTTTTTTTTTTTTTTTTTTTTTTTTTTTTTTTTTTTTATTTTTTTTGTTTTTTATTTAATTTTTTTTTTATTTTTTTATTTATTATTTCTTATTTATTTTTTTTTTTTTTTTTTTTTTTGTATTTTTTTTAATTTTTTTTATATTTTATCTTGTTTTTCTTTTTTTTTATTTTTTGTATTTTTTTTTTTTTTTTTTATTTTATTTTTATTTTTTTAATATTTTATTATATTTTTTATAAATTACTTTTTTTTTTTTGAGATTTATTTTTTTTTTTTGTTTGAAAAATTATTTAATTAAAAATATAAATGCTTATCGCTGCAGGTATCTAGGATTTGATGGCAAAAATATTCTGGCGTCAATAACACCTTGACAATTCAGTGACTGACGCCGATACTCACGTTGAAAAAGGAAGAAAAATCTTGATGGACAAACAAATTGTTGATGATATATTGCTGACTGTCGTTCGGTGTTGGATGCAATAAAAACAGCTGTTAAAAAAGAAAAAGAAGAAATGAGAAGATCTAGGGTAGAGACTAAGAAGAAGGCTTAAAACTTCAATAGAACTACTTCATAAAGTTCAAGAAGGATTTCTGTGTGAGAAAAGATGTTGAGACCAGAGTTTTATTAAGTGGTAGCTACCAAATTAATCAAAATCTTCATAAAATATTTTACTTTACTGAATGGGAAATTTATAAAATGAAAATCATACTATATAATAAAACAAAATTAACATTTTTAACGAACTAAAGCGGAGCAACAAATTTTTTAATCTAGTTCTTTTCAAAAAATTATTATTTTTAGATAAATTTGTAAAATGGTGTCTGTAATAGTTTAGGTGAGGAGCAAAAAAATTGAATCATCAGGTCTTTTAACAAAAATTAATAAAAACCCAACATTTGGAATTACAAATAAAGAAGCTACGCTATAATTAATTTCTGGTCTACTTGTGGATGGGATGTTTCGACGCAGTTGGTCAACATGAAGACTATCTTCTCATGGCTGTTGGGGCTGGGAACCCCCTTCTGACATTATTTACTTCCCATGAACAATCGCAGTGTTATTATTTAATTGGTGACATTATTAATTAGTGATAGTGTTATCAAATTGGTGTTATTAATAGTGTTTGTGATGATGATAATGATAGTAATAATATAGTAATAATAATAATGATAACAATATGGTAATAATATAGTAATATATTGATAGCGGTGCTAATGTTAATAATGGGTAATGATAATAATAAATAATAATAGTAATTTACATATGTAATAAGTGATGATAGTGATGCTAATGTTAATAATGGTAATGATAATCATAGTTGACAGGTGATGGTAATGATAGTAAAAATGATAATATGTATGATGGTGATATAACGATAATGAAAATAAGTTATGGTCGGTAGTTATGGTAGGTAACAGTGATAATATAGTGTCGGTAATAATGATAATGATAGTAATACTAATAATATGTATATATATGTATGTGTATATTTTTTTAAATTTTTTTATGTATTTTATATTTATTTATATAAAAGCGCCCGATAGCTCAGTGTTAGAGCATCGCCAACAAGCGAGGGTCCCAGGTTCGCAACTGGTCGGGTGGGAGAATGTGAGCTTATTCTCTCCTTGGGCTTGGCTCCGTCCGGCTGAGCGTTAAACGAGTCCCCCCCCCCCTTTTTTGGGGCTCAGCCCCGGGAGGGACGGTGTTTATCTCTGTAAAAAAAAAAAAAAAAATATTACTTACTCACTCTTTCATTGATAATTAACAAACCTGATTACATTAATCAATGAAATAAAATAGCAATATTACAACCTCGTAAATTTATAACACAATATTAACTTTAAAATAAATAAAATATTACACTTCACAATAAATCACAAAAAGAACGCACTCCTGCAGACGAAAAATAAATTACTAATGCATAAAATTGATCGAGCAATCTACAAGACATGTAATTACCAACTAAACACATCTAGACCATATGAAATAAAAGCGGAAAAGGTTTTATAATATTGCTCGACCTCAGTTTATTATACCAGCTTGTGTAACATAAAAGATGGACTTTAACCCACTGATACGAATAGAAAAAATAATATATTGAAAAGTATATACTATTAAATAATGATAACATGAAAAGAAAATAATTTATACATCATTCTGGAGGGAGGCGCGGTTGGTAATCTTTTAGAACTTTTCAATGTTACAGTTGAAGAATTAGAGAATATGTTATCCCGTCAGAATAAAAAACAAATGTTATCGGAGTTTTTGCGCTCACAATTGTCTTAACAAAATATTTATTTACTTTAATATTAGCAATAAGATTTCTTTTATTTAAAATTACAGTATATTTTGATTGTATATATAAATATATGTAAATATATATATATATAATATATATATATATATATATTTATATATTATATATATATATATATATATATATATATTAATATATATATTTTTTTGAGTATATATATATATATATATATATATATATATATATATATATATATATAATATATATATATATATAAATATAAAAAAAATAAAAAAATTATATAAATATAAATAAAAACAATAATATATATATATATATATATATATATATATATTATAATTATAATATTATATATATATAATATATATATATATGATATATATATATATATTACCGTTAGTATATAATATATATATATATATAATAATATTATCATATATATTATATATATATATATATATATATTAATATATATATATATTATATACTCACTCTATATATATATAATATATATATATTATTATTATATATGATATCACATAAAAAACAAATAACAAGCCAGTTTCCCTTTTAACATTGCCATTACCGCATAATAATTAATAATAATAATTAATAATTAATAATAATAAAAATAATGAAATAATAATAATAATATAATAATATAATAATAATATGAATAATTAATTAAAATAATTAATAATAATAATAAAATAAATAATAATAATATAATAATAATAATAATAATAAAATAATAATTAATAATAATGGAGTAGTATATAGCAATTGCACATGATCTTACTTTTACTTTGAAGAGAAAGGCTCGTTAAAAACAAATTTACATTAGGCAACTACTTAAAATACTTCATGTATCTTTTAATAATTATTATACGATAGATATATATAGTATTAATATTATATACATACTAGTTCGAATGGGAAGGCTATCGCGAAATAATGTTATTAAAGGGGATGCGGATCTTGCCCAAAAGCATTATGTTAACTTTACTGACACAAACAAACAGAATGAAACCAAAATTTTATACATATCATGTATACCGTGTTACATCTTTGGCCCACCAAACCTGAAGCAAATTGATACAATTTGGATTTATTTACATGGTATTATAACATTGGTTTCATCCTGAAGTGCTCCTTCTTCTGTAGTTGCTTCTGCAGGAGAATCCAATGTCTCTTCGGCATATGATCTACTCAAATAATCAGCAATAACATTATCTTTTCCACTGATGTGGTTTAAGATAAATCTAAATCTTTGGAGGTATAATGACCATCTCATGATCCTAGAGTTCTCATATCTCTTTTTACTCATTGCAGTCAAAGGTCTATGATCCGATTGCAGAATAAAAATTCCTTTCCATAGAGATATGGCTCGAACTTCCTGATGCCCATAATAATTGCTAAGGCCTCCTTCTCTAAAGTTGAGTACCTTTGTTGGGTCGCAGACAACTTCTTGCTCCCGTACGCGATAGGATGAAGAATTCCTCCGTCTTCCTGAAGGAGGACAAATCCCAGCGAAGTATCGGATGCATCCACCTGTAGCGTAAAAGTCTTCTCCAACTCTGGCATTTTTAGAATCGGCTTTGAACTTAATGCCTCCTTTAGTTTTTCAAAAGCTTGCTGATGTATTGACTTCCATTTCACTTTCGTCGGCTCTCCCTTCTTCGTCAGGTCAGTCAATGGCGCTGCGAGTTTCGCATAATTCTTCACAAAATCTTGGTAGTATCCTGTGAGCCCTAAGAATGATCTCACCTGTTTCTTATTCTTAGGTGGCTCAGTCTTCATAATTTTTACTACATTATCTTCGTGTAGCCCTTTGGTGCCATTACCAATATAGTGACCTAGGAACTCTACGCTCGACGAAGCGAATTCACACTTTGTAGGAAGGATGGTAAGATCTTCTTTTTGTATTCTCCTTAGTATGTCCTTGAGAGTAGTCAGGGGCTCATGCCAGGTCTGGGGATACTTATCTATTTTTAATAAAATAATCAGCTTCATTTCTCATGTCCATTATTTCTATCATAATTCTGACCGCTGGCATCTCACTCTTACATACACCCATCGATGCTCCTTCAGCACCTTTTCCTCTCGGACTCCTTTCTTTACCTCCTTCGTCACCTCTTTTTATTACCATATCCGACCATAATCTTGTACATTTCTTCATTTCTTCATGTCTCTTCAGACATCTTTCGTTCTTCTTGATAGTTCTTCTCATCCTCTTGATGGATATCAGCTTCTTTGCGGAACTATCCGTGGAATATATATCCTTGACATTATGCCTGTTATTTCCATAACCGGTTTTGCACCGTTCCTTACTTTCTACCATATCCTCTTCAACCATTCTGAGGTATGTTTCTTCATTCTCCCCGCATGTGTCTTCCTCCTTTACCCAAACGATTTCCAAGCTGTCTATGTCTTCTCTTATGTACTTACTTCCAAACCTTACATTGTGCCATTTAGTTTCATTAAGCGTCCGTACCATTTCTTCATGGCAATCTCTGCACTTCATCTTCTCTTCCTTTACTAAAGTCTTCTGGCACAACGATTCTACCGTCTCTTTTATTAGTTCATGAACTGTGTCCTTTTCTTATTCCCGTATTCTGTCCACAAACGCACAAAATCCTTATCAGCCCAACAATACTGTTGAGGACACCTCGTAAAACTTCTACTGCGTTCGGACACTCCACTGCAAATTTTCTCTGTACTCTTGTCTTTTTCTTCCTCTCTTAGAGACATCATCCTTTTCTTTTCAATGTTAATCTCTCCGCATTCTTTTATAACCTTCTGAGCGGTTATATTCTTTAGAGGTATTACCTCTGGGTAACGCATGGCGGTGTCGTTTACCGTCAAGACATGCTGTTCTTCAGATGATGGTGGCGTGATCGTTCTTATTGAGCCGGTAATCACTCGCTGAAAAGGCTCTTCTATGATGGGTATGATAACACCATCTTTCCGCTTCTCCCTGAAAGTTTCACGATCATTTATGAGTTCCATAACTTCTCCATCGTGAGCTACTTCTTCTTCACCCACGGCTACTATCCCTTCTCCCATGGAACTTTGTGTGTGAGGTGCTGTGTCACCTCTCTGTGAATTACCATCTTCTATCGTACTGTCTGGATCCTTAATCCTAAAAACATTATTTACAATGATGTCCCCCGGACATCCGGTACTCCTGTACCTTCCTCAACATTCTCTAGTGGTTCTATAAGGACTCTATTTACTTCTTCCTCTGTAACTTCTTCATCCTTGGATGAACTTTGGGACTCTGTCATCACACACAATGATGGCTCAGTGATTGGCTCGACATCTTTTCTGATGATGTCCAGAGATTGTGGTACTGACGGTTTCCCTCTAAAAATCTCATCTTTCTCCAGACTCGCCATTCCATAAGTATGATTAGTTTTAATAGATTCTTCTTGTGAATCTTCCTCAGCATGCTCGGCGATGGGATAGCAATCCTTTTTGGAAACTTGCCCGTCCTTCTCAAGATGAGGACCTCGACACACAGTCGTCTCCCACGCGAGGTTCGGCTGATACGGGGGTAATGCACCTTTGACATTCCCAATAAGCTAGATTCATGAAACAACTTCGCACACTGCCTGCGGTAGTCCTACCCACGTTAGTAAGGGGTCACGTTCAATATCGCGAGTGAGCCTCTTTCACCGTTCACGTCCAAGCAACCTCATTGTCATGTTGTCCCCAACATAACATTCCTTCTGGACGTACTTCTCTCGTACGACCACGAAACTAACAACCAGTATCTCGGAGTGTCTTCACTCGATATCCATTCACCGTCCCATAAGTTATAGGTAGCTGGCGTGATAATGCGTCGTCTTCCACCTTCACTGTTTCAGAAAGGAGATTCGGCTCTTCTCCTGATCCATGCAGGACTTTTTCGCCGCTCTCGAAAAACGCGGACGCTGCCTGTTTTTCCCTTCTAATACAAAATAACTCCTAGTCTGTTTTACTAAAATTGCATCTGTCCTGCTAGCCACTGCCCCTGTTGAAATATGGAGGGGCTCACAATCTCTGGCAGATGCCCTCCCTCGAACACTTGCAGCAATGACCACAGCCCTAGCCTCACTGCCCTACTGCCGACGATGGGTTTTGTCCGTCGCTATTTCCGCTACTGTTCTTATCTTTATTACCATTTGGTCGTGATGTGCGTTGGTCATTACTACGATGGTTATCATTTTTGAAATAACCACTGCCTCTCGATCTAAAATTATTGCTATTTTTATCAGTGTGATTATGATTCCGTGCGTGACTAGATACAAATTTTAAATGATGAGCTTCCATGTAACCTTCTGAACTGACAATGATTTCTTCTGGTACTTTCTTTTTTGTCTCCCTCAAATATGTTGCAAGTTCTTTAGGGACTGTATTAAGATACTTGTCAACTGAGAAAAATTCTATTAAATCATCAGGGGTCATTTTTACATTAGCCGCGGCAATCCATTTTCTTAGGGCCTCAATAATCTTTTGAAGGTATACCCTGGGGTTATCATCCTCAGTAGGATTCATACTTTTGTATCTGTTACCATACCCACTTTCCGTGAGGTCGTATCTTATCAACAGGGCTCTCTTCAAGTTATTATAATCTTTCAACTCTTCCACAGTCAGATTGTTGAAAACATTGACCGCTTTGCTAGTAAGGAATGACCCTAAAACTAACGCTTGTTTCTCCTTGGGGATGTCATTCGCCTCTGCTTGTTTCTCAAACATTAATAAGTACTCCTCAATGTCGTTCACCTTTTCATCGAAGAATGGAAGCTTTAATTTCGGGTACTTGTTAGCGTAGGAAGTGCTATGGCTATTCTGAGAACTTTGAGAAGCTACCGCTGCGTCGTGCTGACGTTGTCTGTCATCAGCGTCCAACTTCATCTGTAACATTCTCTCCTCTGCTTCTCTTGCATCCTTCTCTGCCTCTAACTTAACTCTTTGAGCCGCAGCTTCGACCTTAGCTTTTTCTACTCCAGCTTCAGCTTCAAGCTTAGCCTTTTCTCTTCGTTCTTCTGCTTCGAGTTTGGCTTTCTCTGTCTCAGCTTCAAGATTAGCTTTCTCCCTTTCATCTTCAAGCTTAGCTTTCTCCCTTTCAACTTCAAGCTTAGCTTTCTCCCTTTCATCTTCAAGCTTAGCTTTCTCCCTTTCAGCTTCAAATTTAGCTTTCTCCTTTTCAGCTTCAAGCGCTAACTTTTTCTCCTCCAAAGCAGCAGCTATCTTCTGTTGTTCAATCTCTGCTTCCTTAGCTAACTTCTGTTGTTCAATGTCTGCTTCCTTAGCTAACTTCTGTTGCTCGAGCGCAGCTTCTTGAGCTAATCTCTCTTTTAATGCTACAGCAAGTTCTTTACCCGACAAACCTAATGATTTGCACATTTCCACAAATTCAGCATTAGTAGACATTGTTACAATGTTCTTTCTCAAAAATCAACTCTAAAATAAATTATTTGACAAACAGTCACTTTTTAACGCACGAATCACAATCACTTTTTCTTACAAAATTTCGAAATTTGCTTTCACTGATACACGCATGAAAACAAATTTATTTCAACAAAATTAAAGATGTATATATATATATATATATATATATATATATATAATATAATATATATATATATATATTAAATATATCAATATATGTACAAATATTATATATCTCAAAAATAATATATATATATATATATATATATATATATATATATATATATATATATATATATATATATATATATATATATATATATATATATATATATATATATATATATATATATATTATATATATATATATATAATATATATATATATTATATATATATATACTAGCTTTAATAATTCGTAGTAAAATTTAGCAAAACCTGGTGGGAAACTAGTATTTTCGATCCAGAACCCAAAACGAGTAAAAGTCAGGATTACGAAAATCACTACTTTCGCTTCACGCAACTTTTGTAAATTTTACTTCCTATCTAAACAATATCAATAAATATATATATATATATATATATATTATATATATATATATATATAAATAAATAATATATATATATATTATACTATATATATTTATATATATATATTACTATATATATATATTTATATATATATATAAATATACATATATAATATTATAGTATATTGTATTATTAT
>JABUQX010015682.1:10000-17500 GCA_015478945.1 Trachelipus rathkii | reverse complement strand
AAGAAAAATCTGCGTTCTCACTAGAAAATTAAACAATAATCATAAAAATCACTTTTTTTTTCGTATTATAAATGACAATAACTATTAAGTATTAATGAGGCTAGGAATCTTCAAAATGATTTCTTGTAGCAAATAGTAATACCGTGATGTATATAACAACAAAATATAATTTAAATTGGCATGGATAGACAACTGATACTTGGACAACTCTGGAAGTCTGGTTCTTAAGAAATCTATTAAATTTTGTAATAAATGAAATAATATTTAAGAATGTTCGAACTGGATGCCAGACGACTTATCATAAGAAAAGCTGTAGTGAAGTACCCAAATACAAACTTTTAGTAATAGCTATTATAAAATCGTTAATTTAGTTATTACATATTTAAGCGTTACAATCGTAATCGAAGTAAATGATTAGAACTACTCGGACTCCGGTATGTTAACTGTTTAAACCAACTAACAGATTCCTGTTCCGGGGCTATTAGATTTCTGCAATGACTTTTCTTCGTCACACACTGACACCAACCACATCTCCCAGAGCTACCTAAATCAGGATCAGACTGTCCGAGGTGACTGCAACAGTCTTTATCAGTCTTCGAGAATATAATTGGATTAAAACTATTTTCATTGAAAAAAAGGAAAAAAAAACTATGATAGCTATTTTTTATTTCTTTTCCTTATAATGATGTAAGTTATTTACTTTAATTTTAATATATATATATATATATATATTATATATATAAAACAATATATATATATATATATATATATATATATTATATATATATATATATATATATATATTAGTATATTATTATATTATATATTACTATATATATTATATATATATATATAATTACAAAGCTAATACTTATCATCTAATGCCAAATAAAAAGCTAATCTGTTGATGATGCTCGAAGTCAATCTATTTCCTTATCATTTGAGCCAAAACACTTGTTTAATAATGATACTGGTTCGTTCTGACCACGGGTTGTGGAGTCGTTCAAAAAATTTTCGACTCCGACTCCGAGCTCCACCTCTTCAAAACTTACCGACTCCCAACTGCCGACTCCTGACTCCGAATCCACCCTTTTTGAAATTACCGACTCCGACTGCCACTCCGACTCCGACTCCGACTCCACTCCACTCCCGACTCCGACTCCGACTCCACCCTTTTGAAAATTCCGACTCTCGACTCCGACTCCGAACCCGCTCCGACTCCGACTCCACCCTATTCAAAATTACCGACTCCGGATTCCGACTCCTTCTTCATCCTCAACATATGCACTCCGACTCCGACTCCGATCCGACTCCACTCTCTTCAAAACTACCGCAATCCCCTGGTTCTGACATAGCCATTTTTACTAGTCATCTCCAAAATTTTATTGGGTCCATTTATCCCTGATTACTGAATAACTGAATAGTGAATTAGTGAAAACAACAAAATCTCCTAGTGAATACTCAGAAGACAAATTGACTATGTGGTATGTGCCATAGTCAGATCCCCCCTTCCCTATTTTTGGCTCCGAAAGACGAAAAAAATCTAGAAACCCAATTTTTAAGGTTATATTTTTTACACAAACATCTGGGAACGAACGAAGAACGAACATATGGGGGAAAGAGGCCTTCCTCACTTCAGTGGTGTCGGGAGAGGCGGGATAATTTTATTTTTTTCCGGCACCTTTAAAAAATTTATTTATTATGTAAAGAATAACGGCTTTCGATATTAAGAAAAATTATCGAAATATCGATATATCGCCTAAGAAAATATCGCCCAAAAATATCGATATATCGAGCCAAAAATATCCGGATTTATTCGATTATCAATTTCTTCTGCCCATCCCGTAAGTGTAGAGCCTTGATTTTACGATTGTCAAGTCGGAAACAGCCACCCAGAATGAAGACATTAGCCAACGAAATATGCCAGCACACCCTTCCCACTACATTATTTTCTCAGTAATAATATATACCGTGTTATATATATATATTATAATATATATATATATATATATATTATTATATATTATACTATATTTTATATTATATAATATATATATTATTATATATATATATATATTATATACTACTTATATATTATATATATAATATATATATATATAATACCAAACATAGGAGTAAAAATTTCTAGGGGGTACGAGGTTTATGAGTGCCATGAACTGGAAGGGGCTAATTGCGAATTAAAGTGAGGACAACATAGCAGATAGAGAAAAAAGCTTGAAAGAGGAAAAAAGATTCGTTTATGAGAAGCAAATCCTACAAAGTATAAGAGTCAGGAATTGAGGCAGTCGATTTTGATAAGGGTTGGGCGAGTCGGTTCAAAAAATTTCCGACTCCACGACTCCGACTCGACTCCACCCTCTTGAAACTTACCGACTCCGACTCCGACTCCCGACTCCGACTCCGACCTCTTGATAATTACCGAGTCCGACTCCGACTCCACCCTTTTGAAAATACCGACTCCGACTCGACTCCGACTCCGACTCCACCTCTTCAATTGATAAAATGAGAATGAACGTATTGTAGAGAATGAGTGAGTGTGGCGTAAAATTAGAGATAAATAAAAGTACGCCTGTAGATCGTTTCATCATGTGGGAAAGGATGGATGATGTCGGTTTGGGTTAGGCGATTAACTATAGTGGTGGTGATGCTGAGGAAGTCGAAACGGCTGCGGCGACGAGGAAAAGGGTTGAGTCAGAAAGAGAAATGCCTGGAGGAGAGAAATGTGAGTATTGGACAGAGGCGAAGAACGAAGAGGTGCATAATAGCTGGTGAATTGGCGGGGTTTGGTGAGGGGAGGTGTATTGTTGTGGCCCACCTGGGCCAAGCGATAAACCCCACATTGCGAGATGCCATAGCTGAGGGTCCGTCGCGTGTCCCGTGAAAGCTCTTAAGGTGGTTTTCTGAATGCGACGAGATCTCACTATAGGTATAAAGGGGGCGGTAAGGACGGGGCTTTCATTTCGACTTTCGTCATATTCTTCTACTTCTTTTCTGTTTCTATTGCATGCTTCGCACCTAACCCCTTGGGAGAGAGGGGGTGTGATGATTATATATTATTATATATAGTTAATATATTTATATATATATTATATTATAATATATATATATATATACCTTTATATATATATAATATATATAATATATACTGCATATAATATATATATATATATCATAATATATTATATATAATTATATATTATAATATATATTATAATTATATATAATATATATATAATATATATATATATATATTATATATATACTGTATATATATATATATTTATACTTATATATAAATATATATTATATATATATATATTTATTATATATATAATATATATATAATATATATATAATTAATATATATATATATATATATATATATATATATTATAGGGCACCAGTAGCAAAAAAAAATTCGGGGTGTTTAGATTTAAAGAATATATTTATATATATTATTATAATATATAATATATATATATATAATATATATATATATATTAATATATATATATATATATATAATATTATATATATATATATATAATATATATATCTTATTATATATTATATATATGCAGTAGCAAAAAAAAAATTTCGGGTGTTTTAGATTAAGAATAATATATATATATATATATATACTATATATATATATATATATTTATAATATTATATACATATATATATTACTATATATATAATATATTATATATATATTATAACTTCAATAAAGGGATGATAATAAAAAACCTTAATAATAATTTGAAAATATAAAAAAAGATATTTATTCATATAAAAAAATCTTAATTTTGATCTCTTAACAGGAAAAATGTTTGATAACTTCCTTCGTTTATTTAGTGAAGCTATGATGAACACTCATTAAAGTCAGTTCTGCTAGATTTTCTTCTCATGTAGAAATGAAAAAGTTTGCTTTGAGCCTTTTTCAGAGTTAGTTGTGAATATTGTTTTGGATTTCAACATTTGTTTGAGTGGTAGATGCTAAATCCCTTAACAAATATTAACATCAATATTTCGATAGGAGGTGTAGACCAATGTTAGGCAACTTTTGAATAGATGTGATGGAATAAGTAACTTATAAAGGATTAGTAATAATGGATCTTCGATCGCGGAACTTGCTCTCTAACTTGTTTGAAAAATCAAGAATATAAATTGTAATTGCCCTATATCTTTTCATTTTAAATTGATCTCTCACAAGAGTCATTATAATTTCTTCATTAATCAGAAAGCAGAAGTTCTGTTGCAACTTCCAAAATGTTTGAAAATGTTTCGTTGATGTTTGCTTGAAACCCCTTGTAAACAAACATCACATTTCCAATAATGATTAAGAGCAGTTCCTGTCACTAATTATGGAGAATGCAAATGTAATACCATAATGGAAAGGTGTTTGAGAATAAAGTTAAGGACATAACATAAATAAACTTATAGCAAATTTTTTTTTGCTTAAAGACGTCTTGAAAAGATCTAAGTTTTTTATAAAAAGGTTAATATCTTGATCAATTGAACCTCCTCTTAAGCTTCAACAATGCCTTAAAAATTTCATTAGGTCGTAACAAACCATCGAAATTTTCCACCTACCTTGTGTCGCCCATTCGTGAGAGCTTTGTCCATTTTGTGTCTGTGAAAATCTTTTCTTTTTTTCTTTTTAAAATTAGTACGTCGGCGCTTGGACCAATCGTAAATAGCATTAAAGTTGCCTTCGATGTTCGATAAAGCTCTTTAAGAGTTGATAACTTCACCATAATGTGAACAGTGATTACCATCTAACCCCGCTGGATATTTTCGGACAGCTAAACACCTTTAAAAATCATTTCTTCATTCGCTTTTACACCTCATATCGTTTCCATCAGAAAGTTAATTATTTATATCAAAGCTTCGTAGTATTACCTCGATAGCAGATAAGGAAAGCAAAAGAACCAGCTTAGAGGCCAACATGCGATCTATCGAGACTGTTCCCAGTCAATAATATTATCAAATAATGCCCATGACGACCAAACAAACCCTACCACCACACCCCTAAGGCATGTCAATTTCCTAAACAAAAGTTAATATATATATACGCCAACTACTACCAAAAGTAAATCTTTAGCTAAGGTTCATGCTAACCACAATACAAGCTTAATAAGTTTATTGTGATACTGGTAGCAACAACATGCGGTTTACTTTAATAACCTAACCAAAAACCCGCCACTTTGGCACGTCAGAATTATACTATATGTGCCACAAACCAATCCTATACCTATTCAATCACTTTCCTTTAATGTTGCAAGCCTGTCACATCAACAAACTCACTGCGGGAAACCATTACAAAAAATTTTAAACCACTATACAGAATGAATCAGGCTTAACTCCTTCCTACATCTATTATGTGTTCCCTAGCAAAACTGTCCGGTGGTAAATAATTTTATGACTTCTTATCATGTTCCCTATGAACTGGGAGAATTTGAGGGGACATAATGGCATATGCGGACGATCTGCGCATGGTTGGAGCGAGAGAGAGAGAGGAGGCGATTCGAGAGAGGTGGTGGCTGGAGGTTGTTTGCGGAGGAGTTGGAGGAGCAGGGATGAGAAGAACATACAGAAGACAGAGGATATTAACAGTAACCGGACGGAAATGAGGGGATGGAGATGATGAGTGGAGAGAGGAGGTGAAGCGGTAAATAACTGCAATTATCTAGGAGGATGTTTAACAGAGGGGAGGAAGTGGAGAAGGATTACGCAAGAATGAAAGTTGTATAGTCTATGAAAGCGGTTTACCCCATGATGAAAGATAGAACATCGCGACTAGATGGCTTAAAAAAAAGGCTGAGTTTTTAAACGCATACTGACTCCCCACACTGCTGCTACGTGTTAGCGGAACATGGACAACAACGACAGAGAGGAGGTAGAGATGGGATTTTTTAAGAACTTATGATTTGGAAGAGTAAGAGAGGACAGCAAATAAGAATGAAGTTATTAGAGAAGATTATAGGTGTGAAGAAGATGACTCTGAAGATGGATGTGAGGAAGATTGAGATGGTGGGCGACATTGGGAGGATGGGAGCAGGAGAGAAGCCGAGAAAGAACGATGGAATGGACATCAGAGGCGCAGAAGACCAAGGGAAGAGCCGAAGAAAAGATGGGCGGAATCGGTGGAGGACTTTCTGGAATGATGTCAGCTACCAAATATGAGAGCGCCGAAGAGAAGAGGAATAGTGCCGGAGAGGGACGTCTGGAGAAAGCATGCTTGCCGCTGACAGGATGAAGGAATCCTTCCTGAGAGAGGGAGAGAGGAAAGAAAGAAAGAAATTATATATATATATTATAATTATTATATATTATATATATATATATTTAATATTATATATATATATATATATTATATATCATATTTATATATATATAATATATATTATATATGTATATATGGAACAACAGCCACTTCAACTAAAAAATCTTCACCAACTACAAATATGTTTCCTCATTTCTATTAATAAAACATATACTCTTAATTTGCTTTGATTAACTATTTTTATTATTATTAAAAATTATAACTAAGAGACTAGGATTTAATCAAAATTTTGAATAACTTAAAAACAAGTTAGAAAATGGCGTCTCGGATTATACTATATATTTTATATATATATATATATATTATATATATATTATATATTATATATATATATAATATATATATAATATATATTATATATATACTATATTATTATTATATATGTATATATTATTATTATATCATATATATTATATATATTATATATATATTATATTATATTATATATATATTATATATTATAAACTTATATATATAATATATATAATATATATAAACTACTACATTACTTAGTTACATGAAACATCTAATATCATCTACTCCACGCTAACTTGCGTTGGAGGTAGAGCAGTAACAGCAATTTCAGCTTCTTGTACAATGTCTTGATACTCTTCGAAGTTACATAAAAAATTTTCAACTTGCTTTCAGTGCCAGCAAAGAAATAATTTTATTTAAAGTTATTGGAATATATGGTTACAAGGGATTAGAAGGACCTTGCCCTTTTTCTTGAACCAATCGACGCTTTCGACCTAAGCTCTTCAATACCTAGAAGCTTTTTCATACTAATCTTCTGAACTTTCTGAAAACTTGGGGGAAAGGTATGTAATGGAGATAGTTGTAGTTTCACACTTACAATCATGTTTCATGTTTATCCTTTTCTTTTTTGAACTTCTGCCCAACCCATTTAATACAAATGGACACATTGCAAAGTGCAGATTTAGCTTTTTGTTGTTGTTCTTAAGTTAAGCTTATCCTGTAGATTGGATCAATATAAACAACAGCTAGTATAATATCATTGTCAATGAGAGAAATTTCTCTTCGTACCATGGAGTCTTTTATTCCTTTAGTATCTTAATTTTGATAGTATAAGGCTGAAGGTTGAATTTATTTAGAATATAATCCAAATGAAA
>JABUQX010015682.1:0-2500 GCA_015478945.1 Trachelipus rathkii | reverse complement strand
GCTTGCCGCCACGCCGCGTCGCGCAACGCAATATTACGCGCGAAACGAAAAATATGATATTCAAAGAATTTCTCAAAGAATCTTTCTTTTCAAAATATACATTAGTCATTCATTTTTTGCTTACAATTGTACGAAATTTTATTAAGAACATATACTTTACATACCTTAAAAGCAGTAAATCAGTAAATTCAATAGAGGTTTATTTAACCTAAGCACCTAAGGGATTAGTATGCGTTTTGTTTTACTGCTTTACTGGCTTTAACCTCTCTGCTTTAACTGCTGTACACTCCCTTGTTGCGGTATCCTGCTCGTTAACTCTCTGCGTCTTTACGAGGCTTTAAACTCAATACATTACAAATGAACCTTATATTGTGCAGTAATATATGAGTCAAAATCCAATCGCGGTTTACCTAACACCTAGGGATTATAATGCTTTTGTTTTACTGCTTTACTGCTTAACTTTCTGCTTTACTGCTTTAACTTTCTGCTTTACTGCTTTAGACTTTTTTGCTGCTTTAACTGGTTTTTACTTCATATGATTTATTAAAATTATGTTCTTCTATATTTTTTTTATTTTTGTTTTAATTACTTTTTATTATTATTATATTTATTTTTGTTTTATTCACTTTTTTTTATTTTTAATGTAAGAATTAAAACACACAGAGTTTCTGCTGTTATATAAACCATTTATTTAATAAAATTGTACGAAATTTAATTAACAATGATATATTTCTGCTTAAACTAACAACTTTAATTAAACTCATTATTCATTATCTACTTGACGGTATGGATGTGGAGAAATTTACGTTCCGAAAGCCCGGCTACATGTCTTGTAGCTGGGCCGACATGGGCTGGCGTGGTAAAAACTTTCTATTATTAAATATTTTTAAAGGAAATGGAGATTTTGAACAAACCCCTGTAAAAATAATAAGGTGTTATAATGTTTATCAGGAAAAATTAAAGAAATAAGAAGATGTGATTCAGTTTCCATGAAGGCATTTCAGGTAAGTTTTAATCAATAAAATATTGTAATTAGATGATTTAATGCACAAATTTGAGTGGAAATAGAGAAAGCATTTCACAGTTTATTCTCGACCATCTAAATACTCTCTGCTGTTTTCATAATCGCATGAATATTTTTCATCCAAAGCAAGCATATGCGAAGGTTTCTTTTAAACAACCCAGTAATTTGCTTGTTTTGGGCTCCAGAGAAAGAGACATGATAAATTAATGTATTGGCCAACTTCAAATGTTTCCCTCTTCAAAGGAAAATTTCTTAAAAGTATACTAAAGAGGTTACTTCGATCCCCCACGGTTATTTCGTGTGTGAACTTCACCCCAAAAACACGCACAGAGTGTTGCTCCGTACCAACATTCTTCCCCATGAGATAGAAACTGTATACATACCTGAAAAATGAGTGCTCTAGTTGCAAGGTATTTACCTCTTAAAAATTTAAAAAGCTGAAACCTTCTGAAAAACGTAAACTGAATTAGTGAGGATGAAAAATTCATACAGTGTGTATGTAAAGTCTGTTTAAATCTTATAAAGGAAATGTTCCTTTAAACAGCCTCAGAAAGTAAAGCTACGTCGTTATAGAAACATCATAAAAAACTCCCTCAACATAAAAATCTGAAAAATAAACAAAGAAGTTACTACAGAGAGGGGGAGGGTATTCTACTAATTACTCTCTCCGTTATACGCTCCACTGGATACTTAAGTGGTTGTCCCCAATAATAAAGAAGGTTGCTGTATCTTCCATATAATGAGTATGAGAAAATGAAGTATAATAATACACCATCTGTACAGAATTCAGTTTCCTCAGATTCATCATTTACAACCTCAATATGGCCATTTATTGCCGCACCTTGCGCAAAATCCCCAATCACAGTGTTCATTCATTCACAACCCCGCTATAACGCAGATATGCCACACCAATGCTATTACAACCTCTTTCAAATCAGCAACAACAGCTGCAGCCAACAGAATCCTTATATTGTGAACGATCATTAGCTTTCAGCAGCCCTTACCGTCATAGCTTTATATGATCCTACAAGTGAACAATAACCAAATACGAGAAAATGAGTTACAGAATATTAAATGTCAGGAACATTAACATCCATGAAAACGCCTCTATACCAAGTGCCATACAAAAATTGATAGATCTTAAAGACTTGCACTTACACCCTCCACTATTCCGCTAACCTGATAAATGTGAATTCCTAATGAAGTAAACTTAAGTGAAAAAATTGAACGAAAATTTAAAATATCCTAGAGGAGAAGCTTACCTCTAGAGTGCGCTAAATCAGGAATAGCTTATAATATATATTTTACAACGACCAATTAACTTTGAATGAAGCAGGGGAGATGTAATTGATGAGGAAATAGTTAAAAGATCAAATAATTGTGGACTTGATACCTGCTGATTCTCTCAGTAACTGGAAAGAATAGGCCCTGTACAAAGGATGGAATGATATCTAAACATGATGGGTCGGGAACGAC
>JABUQX010015681.1:0-73419 GCA_015478945.1 Trachelipus rathkii | reverse complement strand
TTCAAAAATAAGATTTGTGCTCTTTGAGAAGGGAACTTCTAATTCTCTTATAAAAGACCTAAGTAACTGCTGTATTCTGTTTATCAGTGTTAAATTTTAAAACTTATTTTAAAACTAGTAGGTTAATTGAATTAGTTGCCCAAGGCAAAGAGAATATAGATAGATTGATAGATTGAAAAAGTTGAAAATAAAAATCTACAATTTACTTCCATTTCTTTACATTTTTGATTATAACTTTTTATTTGATCGCGTGCACATGCTAGTATTGTTTTTTGAAGTAAAGAAGTAAAAGAACCCTTTTTGTTGTATCTAGTGAATTCTGAACAATTATACCTAATAGTGACAAAATACAAAATCCACTAAAACTAAAAGTAGAAGATATATATGTGGAAGTATATAATAGTTTTTATATCCTACATTTAAAGACAAATAAAACCAAAATAGAAGAGACATATGTGCTAGTATTTAATACTTTTCATACATTTGTCAATCTATTTCATATCCTCTTCAAAAAATCTTTCTCCTGAAAACATTTACAATTCTTTAACCTTATCCTTGTAACTTTTGAATTTACATCCAAAAATCATCTTTGTTTTAATAGCCTGTATCTGTCATCTGTATGTCGATGTCTCTCGTAGGACAAAAGAGACAAACCTGTGCACAGTTTAAAGTTGATATTCTAATGCTGCCTAATGTTGCCGTTATAGAGTTTATTGATTGACTCCTAGCATTATTATTTATTAATTCTATTTTACTTATTTTTTTAACTTTTAGGCACTGTTAGAGCACTTTTAAACTATTACAAGTAATCATGCTAAAATCTTGTTCTTTTTCCGTAGATTTAAATATTTAATTAGTACAACCTAGGTTGCAAAACTGTCATTTATTCTCGTTAAAATTTATCTGCCACTTTTTTGCTCAATCAAGAAGTTTTATTTTAAATTCCTTGAACTTTCATACATCCCTGAATTTTTTAACAGGATGGGCAAGTGGTGGAAAATCAAGTTGAGATGACTTAATAAATTCTATTTAATAACAAAAATATGTACTTATATAAACGGTATCAATTTTTTATGGTGTCAAAATAGATTAAAATCCTATTTAAAAGCAGTTCAAAAATTAACAATTTCGTCAATACTCGGGAAAATGAGTTCTTCATATTCATTAACGGTTGGAATCGAAAATATTTTTCTTCACTCGTGTTTCAATTTATCGTTGACCATGTCGCTGATATAAATTGCTTGTTTTACTCCGAAATCAGCTGTAGCTCTAAATTGTTGTTGATGAGATTGAGGAGCACAGAAAGAGAAGCCAAGTGAATTGTTGTACGCTATGAAATATTTCACACATGTTAATTGTATTTAGATTAAGTGTATATGTATTGGTGAAACTTTGGTTAGGGGCAGCAATTCTATTGTGATTGTTAATTTTCAAACCACGACTCAGTTTAACTAATAGTAGTGTTGGCCGGCATGGGGCTAATTTTGTTCCCATGCGGTGCGGTGCGGAGCGCGGTTCGCATTGAAACTATAGAGGTGATGTGTGGTGTGGAAAACATCGACTTGATAATTGTGGATGGTTTTCTAATCCAAATTACACAGACTTTATTAAAACTAAAAACGGTAATAGTAGTGCAGAGGGGCTTCACCCCCGGCATTTTTATAAAAGTCACAGAATATTACTCTAAGGAAAATAAAATGGAAAGAATAATAAAAAAACGTTGGCAGTATTTTTTTTTTTAGGAGAAGAGAAGAAAAAAAAAAGTTACAGACCTAAATTCCTTATTCATTCCCAAGACTTTTCATCATTTTGATCCATCAGGTTAGGTCTCATTTCAGACCCTCCAGTTCAGGTTATGATAGGTTTTGTTAGGTATACTACACAGAGAAAATCTATTTATACTTAACAAATCTTATCATTAACCTGAACTAGGTGGCCCTAGATCACGAGCCACCTAATTTTTTTTTTATTAGAAAATCTCCTATGGGAAAATTTTTAACTTGAGAGGACTGTAACTTTTTTTTTTTACCTAAAGAATTAAATATTTTTTTATGCTTCATTATATTTTTTAGAGTATATCTATATCTGTGAATTTTTAAAAAAAAATTTTTAATTTTTTTTAAGAAATAAGAAGAAAATCCTATGGGAGTTTTAACAACTTTGAGAGGCTGTAACCTTTTTTCCTAAAGGGACCGCCATATATTTTATTTTTTCCATATTTACTTTTTTCTGTTACTAGCATACTTGATTTATTTTGGGGGGATTGATGGAATGATGTTGTTTTCTGTTTGCTGAAAGGGGGATTAGGGGGTAATAATGAAGAATAAAAAAAACAACGTGGTGGTCCTCTTTGTTAGGGAAAAAAAAAAGTAGCCTTCTCAAAGTCAAAGTTGTTAAAACTCATAGGATTTCTTTTTCTTTATTTAAAAAAAAAAATATATATATATACCGGTATATATTTTTAAAAATCGTATGATATACTCTAAAAAAAATAAAAATATAATGAAGCATAAAAATAACCAAAATGATTTTAAGTTTTAGGAAAAAAATTTACACCTCTCAAAGTTTACGGTTAAATTTTTCTATCTTTCTTTTAAAAGAAATTAGTGCCTCGTGTCGTTTTTTAGAGCGCTCCTAGTATTTCAGGGTTATGTAAAGATTTGTGAAGTTGTATATACATAGGTATTCTCTAGGTGGTGTATTGTATACCTAACAAAACATTCATAACCTGAACTAGAGGGCCTGAAATGAGACCTAACCTGGATGGATAAAAAATAAAAAGTCTATGGGAGTTTTAACAATTTTTATTAAAATTGCAAAAATGTTATTAAAAAAAATGACTTTTTTTTGCCTTAAACTCAGTTCTTAAAATTCTGTTTTGGCTAGTTTGTCTATTACTATATAGCATGTGCAACGTCTTATTGGGGAGGGGAAATTCCCTCCTGCACCCCCCATTTTAGAGCTCACTTAAATTAATTAAGATAAGGCCTGCCTGATGACAATCATTCACCATCATCAGAAAATGGTTATGTCCTGCGAGGTTTAAAGATAGAGTAGGCCTTGCTTTATGGTGTGCCAATGCTGAATCTTGCTGAAAGGTTTATGGTTCATTTTGGAAGAGGGTCTAACCTAGTAGTTTTACCACACCTTCCAGAATGGTTTGGTGGTACATGGCTGTTGAAGTTTTAACATCTTTTTTTCTCAAAAATGGATATCTGTTACTCCCATCATATATTATCCTTTCTTCTCTTAAACTATCATGTAGAGTCATTTTAAATAAGAACAGATGCTGCAGTCATTGTTATTTTAAAGCTTTCATTACTAAATCAACAAGAGCGATGAGCCAAATATTTTCATCTTTTTCTTTAAAACCACCTAAAAGGAACCTAAACTATGATAAAATCTCATTACTAGTTTAATTAAATATTATATACAGTCAAAATATAAACACACTTCATCACTCCTCTTAATTTCAAAGGCACCCCAACAAGCAATATCTAACCATTTTCCAGGATAATGGCCACGATGGAATTGTCCACTGATCTCTATAGTTTTTCCAAGAGGAGCTAAAAAAACATGTTTGTTATATATCTCTCTAAAATGAAGAACTTTCATTTTTCTATCTACATATATCTGTATAAAACATATATATATATTATATATAAATAATATATATAATATATATATTATATATATAATATATATTATATATATATATAATTTTCTTTTTGCAGTACTTGAAAAAATCCTCTCTTTCTTTAAAAGAACCAACTATAGACACTTCTAAGAACTATTTTGTCAACATTATTAAAATTCTTATTCTTTGTTTCTTTTTCTATATAAATTGATTTTGAATGTTCTCTTTTTGTATAATTTTGTAAATATGTCGCAATTGGGAACCATTGTTTTAGGTAAGTGTTACTGGTATACTTAATTACTCACTAACTTGGTAACCCCTTGCTCCTATCCTAGGAGAAATGGGTGATCCTGAGATATTGTACCACTACAGCAGGCTGGGCCCAGAGATTTGTTAAAGAAAATGTATCAAAGTTGAGTCTGATGTCCGTTAAGTCTGAACAGTCTAGTAAGATGTCTTTTGCTGTCATTTGTCATATAGGGAACATCTTTGACAGTAGGGGAAGGGAGCATTTTGAATTTTAAATTTATATCCCTGAAGGGATGGGTGGTGCCCAGAGCCGAGAAAGGAAAACATTACTCTTGTCGGATGGTAAAGTGCTTGTTCTGTAAGGGATATTTTGGGTGGGCTTGCTTGAAGCACTGAGTGATGAGGATAAACTGAGAGCATTCTTTGAGTTAATTAAGTGAGGATATGTTTGATGATGGGAGCAGGGGGGGTGGGGGAGTAGATGTGTTGTAAAATTGGAGTTGTAAAATGATGGTGTGATATTTTTCCTTCTTGGTACAGGTTTTTTTTTGTAGTGTTTGATGTTGGGGGTGATTTGCTGAGAGAGATTTACTGTAAAGCCTTTCATGTCCAGATAAATTTCTATAGGGAGAATTTTTGTTTCAGTTTATATGTGGTAGATGAGTGTGGTGTGGGGATAGCTTGTTATTATTCTGAGAACTTTGTTTTGTACAGCTTCTAGTTTTTGGATATTGAACTTTGATATTGCAGTTGCCCAGGAAGGGGAGACATTCCGAAAAGGGGGTGAGGTATTGCCTGTGTACTATGATGAGGGCCAAAATATGTTCATGTGAATGCTTTCATTGCATTAAATTTGTATGGCTCTAGGGGTAATATTGTTTTATGTGGGAGGGATGAATGTTGTATGTGTATCGAAGGTCAAGCCTAAGATGTTTTTTTTTGTTAAGAGCGAGTATTTTTTGAAAGGAAAACTATTGGATGGATGTTTGATTCACTTCTATCAGGTGTAAATTAGAGTGATAGAAGATTTCGAAAGGAGTGAAGCCAGCCATTTTTTGTTAGTAAGCTATTGTTCCAATTGGTTTAATAATATAATAATAATAATAATAATAATAATAATAATTAATATATAATAATAATAATAATAAAATTAATAATAAATACTTTCCTGGTGTTATTTATAGAGGAGTTTTGAGCTGTTGATTGTTGGTTTAGGTGTCTTCATTAGCTAATTGATTATTATAAGAGGGGGGATGTGAGAAAGGTGAGGTCTAGATAGGCATTTGAGGAGGTTAGTTAGGCCATAAAGAGGATTAAAGAGTGTAGGTGATGAATAGAGCCTATGGAGATTCCATGATATTTATTAATATTGATGTGGGAGGAGTGGCCATCCCTATGATAACTCTCAGCGCTGTAACATTTGCTATTATTTTCTTGCTATTGTCGTTTTTTTTATTTCAATATTTGATAGTTTGCCTATTAAGGTGACATACGGCTGTATCAAATTCCCTTTGTTGATTGTTGGCGCGGAGACGAGTCTTGGTTTAATTAATTAAACCTTGTGAGGATGTTTTTGTGGTTTTTAATGGTTAGTAGAGTGGTAGATGGAGTGTTTTATCTAAATACTTGTGTGAAATCTTGACTAGGGGATTATTAAAGAGGAGATTGTAAATTAAGGATTAAAGATTAACCTCAAGTACTTTGATATTGTACGTGATTATTAATGATAAGGTTTATAAGAGCATTGGTGTTGGTGTGCGTTTGTTTGGGTTTTAGGTTTTGAATTACGTATTACTTGTTTCCAGAAGAGAATGGTGGAATTGTATTGAGTGTTTTGCCTTGCTACATAATTATCTGGCGTTAAAGCTATGGATGGTTTTGGTTCTTAAGATGTTGATTTTTGGAGATGGAATATTTGATATATGTTTCCATGACCATACCTCTTGTCCGACTTTATATATTAATTATATATATATAATATTAATATATAATATATATATAATATATTGATATAGGGTATATAATATATATATATATATATATATATTATATAATATATATATTATAATATTATATATATAATATATATTATAATATATATATATAATAATATATATATATATATATATATATAATATATATATTATAGGTTTGGGGGTGGGGTGACTCGGACCACCTTAGGCATTACTTGGTCTCCCGACTCTCCCCACCACACCTAATACACTTTGGCGGAAAAATTTTTTTTTTTTTTTAAAAATCAAGGCCCTATAGTTTTCAAGGCACACAAAAAAATAATAATGTAATTCTAATAATAATAGTTTATTAAAGTTTGAATAACGCTCAGTCACCCCGACCGTGGAGGGGTGAAGCGGACACCATTGAGGGGTGACTTGGACCATCTGTTTAAAATATATATATACCGTATAAATTCAATTTTATTATTAAATTTCTTACTTAATATAATAATTATTATCATATTAAAATTCGTTAATAAGTAATAAAAAATGCAATAATGATAAATAAAATAAGTAATAAAAAATAAGGTGGTCCGATTCAACCCCTGTCCGCTCAAAAATTTTGAATACTTTTATTTTGAATTCTTTTTTTTTTATTAAAATTTCATTATTTTTAAAAATTTTTCAGTTAAAATATAAGTAACTGTTATTATATTTAAATTAATTATCCCCTAATTAAAAAATGTTAAAATAATAATACTACTAAAATACGAAAAAACAATGGTGGTCCGAGTCACCCCTACATCAATTTTTTCATATCTCCATCGTGAATCGAACCAAGTTAGGCCCGTGATTTTGGGGTCTATTACTGTTTGGTTCAAAAATTTACTTTGCCAGTTAAAGCAACAACCGAGTGTATCACACTGAAAAAAATAATAAAAATACACTCCACAATTTTTCATTTTATAACGAAGTAAAAAACTCACATTTTTCAAAAGTGAAATTCTATTTCTATTCTAGGACCTTTTGTACCCTAATTTCTAATATTTTTTTAAAAATATAAAAAACTTTCTATGAATTAAAGATGATCTAAATAAACTTGTAGTACTACTGCGTGGCTATTTAAATGAGCGAAAATAAAAAAAAAAAAAAATTTTTTATTATTTTTTTTATTTTTAGAGCAGTGGACCCGAATCACTCCTCTCTTAAAGAGGCGGACTCCCGGTACACCCCCCCTAATGCCCGACGCATCTTTCCCCCTAAACCTATATATATTATATATATATATATATATAATATATATATATATTATTATAAATATATATATATAATATAATATATATATATATATATTAATTAATATATATATTATATATAATATATATATATATATATATAATATATATATACGGTATATATATATATAATTTATAATTTTGTTATATTTATATAATATTTATTATATAGTAGTATATATAATTTTATATATATATATATGTTATTGTATAACACTTTATATTGTAAATGTCATGCATTTTACAAGTTAGTATATTTAATAATATAATTATGATATTATATATATTCTATATAGACACAAGAATAATAGAACAATTATTTATAATATATATTTCAAAATTATTTTTATATATATTTAATTAAAAAACAATATAAGTCATACCTATTACAGAAGTTTATTCATTTTAATATATACCAGAAACAATTAAATATATAAACCTGACTTCACTACTTGAAGTATAGGATAACAAATATAAAATTAGAAGTAATTTTATCATTTATAATAATATATTTCTATATAACTCGTTTGAGTTTAACATTACACAAAACCTTTTATTTATTTTAAAAAAATAACTATATTAATTACTTATTATATATCTCTTTGCTAGAGGTCACCCTACATTGAAATTTATTTACTTTTATATTGGTGATACTAGGCTAAAAACTTATCTAATAAACCGTTGATATATATATATATAGTGAGTACTAGAATTCTAAAGTTGCATTTCAATTACTTTACTAAATAAATTCAGCTTTTAAACTTTGAGAAAGTACTAAAATAAAATTTTAATAAAAAATCAATGTAGAACTATTGTTGTTTATATATATTATTACTACTAAATTCTAAAGCCATAGTTTAGTGCTAGATATATTAAATTGAGTCTTCAATAACTCAAAAATTTAAATAATTATTTTTGTTATCATTAAATTTTTAAAGCATTATACTATATTATATATATATATATATTATATATATATATATAATATTATATATACTTACATGCAAAAGAAACATATTTATATATATATTATATATATATATGATAATATAATTAATATCACCTAAATACAAACCTTTAGAGCTCCTTTTTGGCTAACATTATCTTTACTATATTCAAGTCTTAAAAACATGGTTCTTTTTCCAGTAAAGCAAACTTTTTATTCATTGAGTAAACTGAATAAATGACATGTTATTATCTTATATCTACTTTTACTTTACCAATTTACATATATTTTCTTAATATCTATTATTAAAATATATAATATATAAATATATTAATTATAGTGATTTTTAAATAAATGTAATTTATTCTTATACAATAAGATGATTTATAATCTAACATAAAAGTTCTATCTATATAATATATTATATATTTTTTAGGTGATTGAATATATCATATATATATATCTTTAATTAGTAGATATAATAATGCATATTAAATTTTATTTAAGATTTTCTAATATTATATTGGGTTATTTAGAATTATACGTATATGTTATTATAAGTGCGATTAATATTATTAATGTATATACTTACTAAACGTAGCACATTAATATTAACCCCGCGGTATTCTTCTACTTGATTCTATACTAATCTATAGTTAATTATAAACTAATATTTATTAACTTGGTTCTTCTTACATATCTTCTCTTTATTCTTTCTTCTTTCTTTCTATACTTTCTTCTTCTTTGTGTTCATTTCTTAATCTTCCTATATCTTTCTCATGGTAATATCTTCTTTTGACTTCTTCTTTCCTTGATACTTCTTCTTCTCTTCTTTTTCTTCTTCTTCTTCTATCCTTCTTCTTCTTACTTCTTTCTTTTCTTCTTCTTCTTCTTCTTCTTTCTTCTTCTATTCTTTCTATTTCTTTTTTTCTTCTTCTTCTTCTTTGATACTCTCCCTCATAGCTAAAATACAAAGATTAGTTGTAGTTTAAGTGATACAAATTTTCTGATATCAATTTTATATGAAAATTATGTAAAATAACTTATCATATAAATATACGCCTATAAATTATACAAAATAATTGAGAATATTGATAATTTAAGCAAGAATGCTTCTGGAATAAAGAAACAAATTAAGACAGATCGCAACAATAATTAAATAAACTCACCAAAACATATATTAAATCGTCAGTTCTAAACCGACTATTAGCTATAACTGCGTTCTATTAGAGAAGTCGGAGTAACAATTATAGAAGAACGTCTTTGCAAGGTCGTTTTGGTGATTACAAAGGATGGAAAACAGGAGGATATTACAAGAAGAAAAGATGTTTGCAGAGTAAGATAATTCTTCTTTCTTACATTCTGTTCTGCATAAACATTTTCCTCATTACTTTTCTCTCTTCTATCTTCTTCTTCTTTACTTTACGTATATTAATATCCCTTGCCACAGAAGCATTACAATATTCAAAGATTTTGAATTGTTAAACTTACTCATTCCACCTTTCAAATACCTTTAGATTATGCATTACCTTTATTCTGATTGAGTGCGAGGAGGCAAACGCAGCACTAGTTCTCTATCTTCTATAAAGGTGATACGATGGTCCAGGTTTACATTTGTCTAGTTTCTCGAGCCATAAATAGATAGTTTTACTACCAGGCGCGGCTTGCTAAGCCTGTCGTAGCATTTTAATATAAAAAATTGAAGTAAAATATATTAATAAAAAATTGTCTTTTCCAACAAGAAAATTTCATTATTGCAGCAAATTACCGGCATTAATTATTATCCTGCTGAGTGTAAAAGAGAGGGGTTGAAAAAGAAGACTGCTCAGCTCATCCACCCATGAGATAATGGAGAATTCTTTTTCATATTTTTCCATTCGCAATATCTTAATCACTACAAATCAGAAAACCGAGGACAAGCAACGTCGCTACGCTCCGCCTAGTGAAAGCGAAGCGTTGCAGAAATTTCTCAAGGAAAGCGATCTACTTCTCGCATGGGCCTCTTCCTCACTTCGCTCTGCTTGCGCTGTCTATACTATAAATTATAAATATAAAATATACATTTTATATTTCAAAATGGAAATACTCCAAAAGTCTAATATCTTATTACTTTTTGTATATATTTATATATATATTACTATATAATATATATATCATAATATATTACTACTATATAAAATTTACTACTATTCCCAGGCCTAGAAAAAGGAGATTATCTAGACCATTCGCTATATAGCTCTTGCAAGATTACGGATTCTCTCTCATTCTATCAATTAAGTGTTTTCTGTCTTGTTTAGCACATTCTTTACTAATCTTTGTAGTACTATCACTCCAGAAATACAGATAATATATATATATGACTATATATATAGTAGTTATACCATATATATATATATATGTATATATATTATATAGTATATAAACGTTATATTTGGTATAGTAGTAGCTATATAGAAACTTAAGTAACATATGTTATTTACTAATATTGTTTTTCCCTTTTTTTTATATGCATCATGTATATGGTCGTGTGTGTGTGTGTGTGTGTGAGCTTACTAACTATGTCTACTTAACCTCTCTTGTGTGTGCCTCTGCTCGTTTTCATGTTCTCTTGTTACTCATGGTCATTGCTCTCCCCTCTCACTATCCTATTCTCTAAACATAGGAAAACCCTTGATCTCTTCTCTCAGTTCTTCTCCAATCAACTCGACACCTCTAATCTCATCGGTCTATCTAGGCATCTCCTGCTCGACTCACATGACGTAACTCAAATTACATCAACACTCTACTCAGGTCCTTCTTGCTCTCTCCTTGCTCTCTCCCTTCCAGCTCAATTCGTGCTCTTCTACCTCTATTCTCCCTAACTGCTGGATCTCCTCTCTCCTCTCTTCTTGGCGTAGTCTCTTGCATCTCTCTCTCTACGTATTTCTACATCAAGTCTAACGATACTCCAGGAAATGCCCTCTCATCTACTGCTACTAAAAATTCTACTCATGCTCAATTCTGAGAATCCAAAGTCTTTTTCCCAGTCATTTCTTTCACTACTGACTGCGAGTGCTAATTTGTAAACAATTTCAACCTCTTTTACTATGTTTCAATGTTTCCACTCCAGTTATGCGTTGAACTAGCTTAAAAGTGAGCGTACATTGACCCCTCGAGACATGAACTTTGACATGAAGTCGCTAGCGCATGAACTTTCCTCAAAGAAGATTGTGCATTACAACTCAAAGGTTTACAGAGAGTGATGCAACCACTAGATGGGCAAACACATATATAATAGAGAGTCAATATGACTGGGTGAGTTAAGACAATGAATGCTATATAGACTCCATCCATTAGAGATGCACTCTATATAGATATAAACAACTTTCATATAAAAAAAATCCATTGAAGATGTTAAAAAAAGGTTTTGTAGATCCTTAGAATCATCAAACTTTTACATTATTCGTTTTTTATTTTCTGGCATATATTATTTCCTCATTTATTACTTATTGATTTCTTCTTTATTTTCTTTCTTTATCTTTTGCATTCAATTTTTTAATTTTGAATTACTTTTTGATTTTATGATTATTCTTTCTGAGCTTACATTATTGACTTACATATTGACCTTTATGATATATTACTTATTAATTCTATATACAATTTGCTGAGGAGAATGAGATAAAGGGATTAAAAGATTTATCTTCTTCGTACCTCTTGTCTCTATAAATGTAGAATTTTGTACGTCTTACATTTGATGATATTCTCTATCCAATCTCTATTCTCTGAATTTTAATTCTTTACTCTTCTTGCGATTCGGCGAATATTTTTAAATATATGTAATTCTTTGGCTGAAATATCATCAGCAATGAATGATCCTTATTATTCCTGTTCACATTCTATTTTTTCTTTTAGCTCATTTCTTGATTATTTAGATTATTCTCTATGTGGGTCTGGATAGTGATCCTCATAACTTTGTATATTTTTGATGTCTTTCTGACATTAGGATCATATCAAGTGATTTTTATCTATGTCAGTTCTCAAAATTATAGGTAGATTTTTATTCAGCTTATATTTTTTCCTCACATTTTTTTGTAATAGAATTTATGTTCAATACCTTCAAGCAAACTATTTGCCTCTGGCTTGTATAAACTGATGGTACTTTCCTTTGATTACTCTTCTGATTAATTCAATCCGAAAACTCTTTAAAGTATCACCATTAGCAAAACTTTGATAACAACCTAGTTGTTGATGATATTTATCCCGAATCTCTCTATTAGATAATGAATTGTAATCACTTGAATATGTTGATGAAATTGCTCATAATTTTTTCCTTATTTATTGTGAATGATATTTAATTTTTCCTGTATTTTTTTATCAATCTATTTAGTTCTATAATCTTTAATACTCAGTTCTTTTCTCCCTTGCATCCATTTTACTAACTATTATAGGCCTAAATCTGGTGCTTGTATTCTTCGCGCATATCCATTTTAATTTGCACTATCAATTGGTATTCTTTTGTATGCTCTTTTATATTAAAGTTTTCTATTATATCTTTTTGTTATTATTTATTAAATTGTTGTTCTCGTCTGTTCTAATTATATTTTGCTCCATTATTAATCATGTTTTCTTCTTATAAAATATTGTAACACAATAAATGATTAACTTTTATTATTCTTTAAGATTTTCAAAGATATTTATTTATATATATTATAATGTTTTCAAATTATTACTTCCTTAACCATAATAATTTCATCACACTGTGTACATATATATACCGTCCTTTTACACTTGATATCTTCATTATAACTAGTGTTGTTCCATGTTTACTTTGTCTGGTTAATGAACCTAACTTAATTAATTAGTTTTTTCTAATAGATTAAATACCCACATCATAGCAGTCAATCTTAGTAACCCAATATTATTCGTGGTTTTTATTCCATAGCAATAACCGTCTCAAAAACCCAAGTAAATGTCATCAAACTCATCCACATGGAGTGAAAAGAGATGATTACTGAAAGGCGACATCACGTTCTGTTGTGTTGAAGAGATATTTATCTCTCCATAGAGGAGAATGCAAACGTTTTGTGACTCCCTTTCCTCCGTCTCTGCAATGCAGTTTAAAAGACGATTAGGACTCTGGAAGAGCCCAGCTTGATGTAAATGCAACTTTCGAAGAGTACGCTGATTTGATCAAGGGACAAGACTCTCGAAGTGAAGTTACTTGACTTGAAGGGCAATTCCGAGAGGTTAAACTCTTGTATAAGGGCACACTCCGAAAGAGTTTCTTGATTAAGGGCAACTCGCAACTCCATAAATTGTATACTTGAAATTTGACAACTCGAACACGTACTTTGATATAAGGCGCAAACTCTGAAGATCGCTTATCGTTAGTACATTGAGAGGGTCAAAAACTCTGAGATGTTACCTTGATAAGGATCAACTTCTCAAATTTACTTGAAGGGCAAACTCGTAGATTTACTTGATAGAACAACTTCTGCGGTAGATACTTTCGATAAAATGGGCAAACTCCAGTAGAAGTACGTTTGTGCTGATTGGGCAACCATCCGATAGAGTCACTTTGATTTATTGGACTAATCTCCGCGAGCCTTATCTAATCAAGGGAACTCGCTTTATAGAGTTACCTACTAAGTGGGCAACTCTGAAAGTTATCCTGCAATAACGGCAACTCCGAAAAGTTTACTTGATACCCTGGGCAACCTCCGAAAATTTTACTTGATAAGGGCAACGTCCGTAAGAGTTACATTCGATAAGCGCCAACAAACTCCGCTAGATTTCCTTTGATAAGCGAAATTGCGTAGATTACTGTAATGTACTGGGCAAACTCCGTAGTGAGTAACTAGCTATAATGACAACTCCGAGTTAGTGATCGTTACTAGATGGGAATAAGGGTAAAATCTGAAGTTATTTCTGGCATGGAACCATAAGTATTTAAACCTCCTAGTACCGTCTACTTTACTAAATTTGTGTGAAAAAGATAAGTTTAAGACATCCTTATGCTCTTCATGACGCAGCTTTTTTATTTAATATATTGTAATACATTAGCCTCGTGTCAAAAAATGCGAGGACTACAAATTTGTTTCCTTTCCCCCAATAAATCTTGCATAATTTATTTAAAATGCTAGTTTTTCCGATTTACAAGTTTTATATCATATTAATACTTTTATTATACATATATTTTTATTATCAGATATACTTAGTTATATTTAATATATATTTCTATTTTACTAATGATATTTAGTAATATAATTAGTATATATTATTAAATATAACTTATATGATTTTATATTCATACCTCACTACTTCATCTATTTCACTATCTATGTATATATTATTACATATCTAATTTATCTTACCTTCACTTAATGTGCATTACCATAATATGCGCAGCTATTCTTTCTCTCTTTCTATACTTTGTCTATACACTTGTTCGTACTCTTTTATCATTTCTTTACAGGGATTCATCTATAATAATTGTGTCAAGTTCATGTGTGAATACCAATATAACATCACTATATATCATACATAGAGTGTGCTAGATAACTAGCATGGGTGACCTAAGTGTGACAGAAAACTGTGAATGATAAAGCAAATCTATAACGCCGCATAACGTATTTCAATTTTACTACGAATTGAATCTTATTGCCACTCTACTATCTGATTAAAGTAACATGTGAAAACAATTTATAAAATAACTAGGTGCTCATGACAATCTCTCATCTCACTCTCTGTACATATTAACATTCTACTAAGATCTGATATACACACAGTAGTCGGTCACAATTACAATAATTACAATAGATCATAGGAATAATAGTTTTGGCTTGGCATCTACATACAGTCAATACAAATTGGTATTTCTGTATGATTAACTTTTTCGATACGCAAATTGTTCTTCATAATAAGAACTACCTACAGTCTCGTGTCCTCTACAACCTTATTTTTTCCTCTATCAGATATCATCAAATCGCCATTAATTAGGAAATATATATGTTGACGCATATGACTATCTTTTCATGTAGCAATCGTAATGCAATTAACCATACATCCTCTCTGCCAATTTCAACATCTCTAGTGACATAGAAGAAATTCGATGTTAATTCCCGCTCTAACGAGGCGTTCTTATAACATTCCTCAATATCATTCTCGCTCGTGGCCTAGTTCTAATCGAGAGTTCCAATTATAATCTCTCACGAAGCTTTAGAATTACTTCTTGAAGTGTCTTGGTTAGAAGATGAAGTTTACTGTGATACAACTCATATAAGAAGACACATCCATTGTTTAATTATTTAACTATATCAATGGTTTTTCTCCATCTACACAGCATGATGAGTGTTTATTGTCTCTCTTCTCCAGCGTTCTTATATCAATGTTAGTCGTATTGATATATAATACGTTCTTCAACTACTATTTTTATAAACTACTCATTACGGTAACGCACAGGTAATTTACTACATTGCACTTCTTCTATTGGACATCTGTTTTAATTTTTTCATTAACTTTACATTATTTTTTGTCGTAACTATGATAATACTATATTTTAGTTTCTATATTTCGACTTATCTATAATTCTATCTATCATTTCGATCAGTATCTCATCGTTGTAACACTCAATTATTATTGTGTATCACAAATCTCTATGTTGGTACTTCCTAAGTGTTTATCATCAGCATCAAAACATAAGTTGACTAGCTAGAGAGGCATATCACAAAGATACAATTTTGGTTAATCCATCTCGTCTTATGACAAATAAAGCTTCGGCTCCTAATTGCCATGTGTCTATATCTTGGGCTATTATACACTAGTGCCTTCTTGGTTTTAACATGTATAGATGTCTTTAAGACCAACTACATTATTTCAACATACAATTAGACAAAACATAACTCCAGTAGGAGTTCGCCTCTGCGGCTTGTATCTCAGTCTAAATGTAGATTAGCTATTCTATTTTCAAATTAATTTTGTAAACTGGAGCTTAGATAATAATGTTAGAAAGTGAGTAATAAATCTCCGTCATAAAAGCTTTTGTCAGCCTGGCTGAAAATTTTATCTTAATAGAAAAATCCTCCAGTCATCTAACTTATCCTTACTGAAATTTGCTACTATTATTCAAGGACGGATCTGAACTATAATACCTCATTTTGGTATCTTCAATAAATATATATACAATCATCTTTATCTGTATTAACCCTTTATCATTTAATATATATTGCTTAATATCGTGGTCTTATTGTGTAATAACGGTCTGATATCTAGTGCTCTGTAAGTATAGACTGTTGGACAGAGTCTTTTTCTAGAAAAAGTGAGTCTAAACAACTAAAATTACATCTATAATTTTAATCATCCTTGCGAAGCAATTCCTCCCTAATATCATCCCCTTGAATTGAGTCCATTGAGACTCTTCACCTCTCTCCCCATTCGCAGGACACTACCACAAGGATACCTGTGGAGGAGTAAGTGTCTCTATATTTTAAAAGTTATTTTCTCAAACTAATTCTTCCGCAAATTCGCTCCATTCCCTCTCTTTATCATCATTTGAGAGTTCCCAGTCTTGTGTTGTTGCTATTGAGTTCGCCTCTCTTTATCTGGTGCTGAGTATTCATAATTTACTAATATCTACAACATTCACGGAAAATATTGTCTTTTCTTATTAACATATCAATATTATATTTATTTACATCTTCTCAATGTCTTATTTCCTTTATAAATCCTACATATTAGGATTCTTTCTTCAGAATGAACATTTGGCGCTGATAACCAAGATCCAGTGTTTTCATTTTTGCGTTTTTATCATCCATATTCAATAAATATGACATTGAAGTGTGAACGCTTTTCCTTCTCAGTAAGCATGTATCAAGTTCAACTGTTGATGGCTGTGGACTGTTCGGAGATTGATAATACACATCACAGAAAGTGTGACAGTCACACTCAGTCTCCATCCTTCAACGTTTGGCAAGGGGTTCAGATGATGGTCTTAATCGCTTGGGTCATCTTTTCAAAGACTGCAAGTAATTGACCAAGTATCCTGGGAATCAAGCGATATAATCGACCTCCAATCTTAAAATACTTTGACTATATAACTAGAAAATAGAGTAAGTTCGCTCTTCATTCCCTTTTTTAAATAATGCTTGTGAAGCAAAGGAACGACTAATCAGTAATGACTCATTTACTTAGTTCAAGTACTCTCCTATATTCATGTCTTGTGTCAACAAATTCGCACGTATGAGAATATTGCAACATCAGTGTGGGGAAGCCAGTATAACATTAGTCTGAATTTATTCAAAAAAACATCTTTGTCGTGGTGTCTGATTTCTATTATATATGATAAATTCTGTATCAAGTATAGTCTTCATGCTATATCAACTTTTTAGTTTAAAACCTTGATTATCCTTCCACATTACTCAGTGCCTCTTGCTCTCGCATGTATCTATAATAGAACGGCACATAACATGCCTGATCTTAGATACTTTGATCATTCTTTAATACAGTAATATTGCGATGGTCAGAATTTATTATTTAACTGATAATCATTCTGATTAAGTATATGTAATCTTTAAAGGTTTAATCTGATGGAATTCACTATAGCCTGTTCCATTTATTCTATCTTGATTTTTACAAGCTTCTTCACAAACATAAAAAAACGTTATGGTTTCAGAAATATGATTTGATTCATTTTATATCGTTGGTTTCTACAACTAACAATATGTTTATTTTTATTTCTGCACGATGTCATAGTGTCAATATCTCATTTTTCATTATTGTGTTTACCCGTCTCTTATTATGGCGATTATCCGACTACACATATTGATATTCTCTCAATTCCAATTAGCTAATCTTGCTGTTATATTATAGATTATTCTTTCTGACAGAAGTTGACCACCATAATTATATAAAGCGAATATAAGGTGTTCTTAATTTCTTTCAGGAAAACTGTATCAGCTAAGAGTTCTCCTTTGTGCTTATTTTTAAAAATTGTATTTACCTCAACGAGTAACAAATCCTGACTTCAATTAGCGTAAGTCTGAGCATCAAGTTTTCATGCTGTCTCTGCCTATAACTAATATTTTCTTCTTGACAAATCTACAGCAGTCAAGATTGATCATAAATGCTATCTTATCAATTGTATTCTTTATTGTTATATATAAATATAGGTTTGTAGTTAGTCTGAATGATCCTGTGTCAGAGTACTTTATGCTCTTAGAAGTACACTTTCATTTCACATGTCCTTCTATATCTTGAGAAATTACTAATCACTTTGGTTGTAATGTACCTATCACGCTTCTCTTACATGTCATCCAGTGTTTTTCACAATCTCTTTACGCAATTTGAGCTCTCTGATGCACATATGATCTCTAAAGATTGCTCCTCTTTGTTGCATATATGTACCAATAGTGTGAGTACGATATTAACTATAAATACAGTTCTTGTCATTGTATATTCATCATAGCAATAATGCTTTATTTTGGTCATGTGTACTACATTATTTCTACTCACTTATATCTGTCGTCCATATTTCTATTTTCGAGTATTTAAGGTAATAGACATAGTCACTCTCGTAGTGGGTTCCTCGTAGTTCTTAACTAATATCCTATTGATGGCTAATTTACTCTAATTGTGTACATTACGTCAGATACTTACTATCCATACATTTATAAACTCTGAATAAGTATATTCAAAAGATTCTCTCTTTTTTGTCCACTAAATTTAGGTATTATCAGACGTACGTTATATGCACTTTGTTCATAATCTTTTACCGTCCGTACTATTTCTCTTGACTATTCTACTCTTAGTTCCTTGTAACATACCTTTACTTCATTCTAGTATAACCAACTCGCTTAAACCTGCTAAGTAACTTATACGTTTGCCCTGCGTGCCTTTATCCGTGTGTTGACTCTATTTGCGTGTGATATGTAGTATTAGGTCTTATTTGAATATTAATAAATAATGTTTAAGTATAATAAAAATATAGTTTTCACTTACCATTCATTAATATTAAATACAATAATAATCTGAATGTGTAAAAGGTAATTGTAGTAATTATAGCTTTTAATGTATATACTATTTCCCATATGATAGAAATGTTAAAAAGATTTGATTGATATATATAATCATTCCTATTTGCTTATTATATCTATTATTTACATTATGCTATATATATATCTTCCCTCATTTATTAACTTATTGGTATTCTATATTTATTTCATGCTATCTATATAATCTTATTGCAATTTCACTATAATTATTTTAATACCTTTATATTAAATATATATTATTCTTACTTCCTATAAATATTTATAATCAAAAATTATCTATTATTAGACTCTATTTATAATTATATTAAATAATATCATATATCAATATTATATCGTAAGAGGAATGAGTAATAATGAAAGTATTTAAGAAGTGTATATTTATTAAATATTATATTATATATATATATATTATATATATATATATATATTGAAATATTATATTCAATATAAAGATTTATATATTATAATATATATATAATATATTATAATTATTCATATATATGTTATATATATATATATATATATATATAATATATATTAATTATATATATATTATATATATATATATTTATATATAAATATATTAAATATTTTACCAAATTTGAAAACTTATTTACGCTTACTGAATAATTCTATATATATCTCACATATATATTTTAATTTATTAAATATTTCTTTTTAATTTATGTTTTTTTTGTTTTTAACCTATTTTAGTATATTATATACCAAAATAGTGTTCCATACTTAAAATCGAATTACCTCTCTCAATAATATTACTTACACTACTTCAAAAAAATATAACCTCTTTTCATTTCCTTAATTAGTTAAAAAATTCTCAACTAGGTGTATTGGTGTTGTACTTTTAGGTATATTTTGTATTTTATCGTGATATATGTATAATTAGAAAACTTAATTTAGCAGTCAGAATACATCTATATCTTTTAACTATATTAGCTTGGACTAGTCTCTGTATCACATCGTATCGCATTGCATGGCCATACTCCGTATGAACATTAAGGATACTGAGTACTCTCACTGCATATTAACATTTTTACAATTAGAAATAAATGTGTACGGTCATCCACAGTATCCTGTATATATTAATTTATCCCTACAGAATTTTCAAAACATTTTCGACAAATTTCTAACCTCCATTTTCAATTTAATTAAAGTAATTTTCGCACTGTATTAATATCTTACATTCTTATGTAGAGTCTATGCTTGATCTTTATATAGGCTAAATTAGTAATGCTTTGGTTCTGCCTGACTAATGTCATAAATTAGAAAATTTTGACCCCTAAAGTGTATAAAAACCTAAATAATTATCATATACCTTCTGCTTCTTTTTTTCTCATAGCTGCTTCTTCTAACTGAAGATCAAGTAAAATCTCTCTTCTTTCATCAACTGTTAATTGTCCAATTAATTTTTGAATACTTTTTATACTTTTTGTTTGATGTTCTTGACCAGTGTCATTATGAATCAAAGAACTTGAATAATAATTACAACAGTAAAAATATAAGATGTATTTATTAAATAATAATAGTATTATAATAAATTCACTAAGTTAATCTAATAAATTATTAAATTTCCCAAAACTTAAACTATATTAGAACAGGAAGTTGATTTATATTACATATGCAAAAATCAACTAGGGTGAAGAATTATTTCAAATCGATGTTTAAAGATATAGGATATTGAACGAATATATATATTATATACTTAATATATAATTATTAATATATAACTAATATATATATATTATAGTATAATATAATATTATTATAATATAATATATATATATAATAATATATAATATATAAATTATATATATATATATAATAATATAATATAACTAATTATAATAATATAATAAATGTATATAATTAATTAAATATATAGTGAATATATATAATATATATATAATATATTTAATATTTATAATAATTAATTAATATATAATAACAATATGCTACACAATAATAATCCACTTTATACTTAACTTTATATTCGTAATTAATTTTCCACCAATACTTACATCTGGCAATATAAAAGTAGTACTAATCAATATTCCAAGTTAGTAATTTTATTCATATTTCCTTTAAACCTTTAAAGTTAATATAAAACCTAACACTGATATGAGTTTAACTACTGCTACGATTTTATACGCAATATATTATATCAAATCACTTAACGTTATATAATAATTATCTATGCTATCATTACATAAAGGTATATTAACTATGATCATCGCTCTTTACAACTATACCATTAAAATGTTATGTTTTATCCTTATAATTATTAAAATCTAAAATCGATTTATCTTGGAGGAAATATTTTATTTTTCACTCGCTCTTTTGATATAATGTACTTAAAAAAACTTTTATATATTCATCCGTAAGATATAATGAATAAGATATAATTTATTTTTTTGTGACTGTGAAGCTCTATTATTATTTTACTATACTATCTTATTGTAATCATAATTTATATTATAATAATAATTTAACCAAAATTATCTTATCTTTATTCTATTTATATCTCTACTATCCTCATACTCTATGTGATTTTTCTCACTGGACAACGGTATCTATAAATTAGAATATTAATAAATATCATTATTAGCTTCATAAAACTGTGCTTTGTATCCCTAATATACTTTTCTTATTTGCGTCAACTAATTCCACTTATAGATATATTCACTGGAGTGACTATTTAACACTGACCTCACTTACCTATTCCTATCTACTCCCACTTCCTCCTCCGCCTCCTCACTACTACCTCCATCCAAAAGCGTTACTTATTTTAATAGGCTTCATTTTTGACCAACTACTTATTGAACCATGTAGTAAAGATATCAGTATTAATAATATAAAATATATATACTATAAGTAGGAAAGAACAGTATGCTAAGAGCTTAAATAAACGGGTAATCATACATATCTTGTATACGGTATCTGAATAAACTAAAGTTTCGTCCGAGCTTAGTCAGCCTCATAGCCATATTGGTAAAATATCTAGAAAGATTTATATATAAGTAAAATTCTAATAAGAAAACAATAATTTAGCAAATATTTATCAGTAGAATACGAAAGGCTGGGTGTATCATTTATGTTTGGGATATATAAAATATAATAGTATTTCTCCACAAGAAAATAAACCAGAATTTTCGCCTTAACTTCTTAATACTATATATCATAATATGTGATCATATAATATATAAATATAGGTTAATTAATATTATTTGTATAGTATCATATAGTGTATAAAAAAATATAAAATAATTACATTATTGAACCAAAACTAATATATTCCAATAAATATAAGTTAAATGATATAATAATTCATATATAAAAATTTTATCTACAATGAATAAATAATATAATATATATATAACTTATAATTATAGAGTATAATATATATAATAATGATATTTAAATAATAAAATTAAAATAATAATATATATATATATTAATATATATTAAGTAGTTAGACGAAATAGATTAGAGAGTATGCATCTAAATCTCAATGAATAAATCGAGATCGAGAATTAGAATAAATATATTACTATATGCGTCATAATTCTACAAGATTTTACTATTAGATAGTTAGATCGTGCGAAGTAAGCTGAATAAAAGTTAGTGAAATTATTGTGATAATTTTATCTTATTTATAATAATGATAACTAATAATTATCAAAATATAATATATATTAATATTAAAATAATATTATTATATATATAGTAATTAAATATATATATAATTATATATATATATTATTATATATATATATAATATATATTATTAATAATATACATTAAATTTAATATATTTATATATAAAATAATATATAAAATATAATAATAATCATTATATATATATAGATATATATATTAATAAAAATATATCATATATAAATTAATTATAAAATTATTATTAATTAATATATATTAATATCAATATATATTATAATATAATATAATATAATTATATAATAATATATAAATATATTATATTTAATAATTACATACTATAATATTAATGTGAGTTAAATTATTAATATATTTAAGTATTGTTTAAAAAGTTACCCTTATTTAATTAGAAAGTCCATAATTATAGTTATTATATATATGTAATATATTTATTTTAATTAAATTTACTGATGCAGTAAATAATCATATACAATATTCAAACCATTTCAAGATATCATCATTCAATTTTAAAATCCTTTAGAACATTTTTCATAATCCCAGTGAGAACGTTATTAGTTTTATAAATTAAATAGGTAACTAATCGTAATTTATAAATAAATTATAAATAACATCAATTATTTAACATCGAAATAGTAGGTATCAAAATATAAGTTTATATTTAAATTATACTGTGTATAATTAATTTAAACTATTACATTTACTTATGTATAATATTCTAGGCAAAAATATATATACACTCGTTTACTACAAGTGATAGTTATAAATCTAAAAGTATTAATAATAGATGAAATAAATCTTAATTAAATAGTATACATAATAAATATATATATAAATATAAAATATAATATAATATAATATATAAACACTATAATATATATACGACTTAATAAAAATAAAAATATCTAAATGATAATCTGAAATAAATCAAATACTAAATACTAAAAAACACAAATATAATATAATTATAATAATAAATAATAAAATTATAATATAATATAAAATGATAACAATAACCTACACCTAATATCAAAAAAGAGAATATAAATTACCCTCATATTGATTATCCTCAAAGTATTCACTCGATAATTAATTACACTGAACTGTCAACAGCTGAGAACCTCCCCATACCTAACCTCCTATCATACGAGTAAAATAAATATAATAGCGATATTTAATATATGGATATTATAATATTTACCTCATGAGAATAATATAAGATATATACGTATGAGAAATAGATAAACTAGTAGATATATAAAATATCAGTGAAGTATGTACAATACCATCATATAGTATATCTCTGTGTACTATTTATCTACTATGATATTATCTCCTATCATTAAGACTGTGAGAGTGAGAGCGAGTGCGAGTGGAGTGTGTATGTTGGCAGCTGTACGATAGCATAACAGTGTGGTAGATAAGAAATGCGAGAAATTTGGCACGATAATGAGTTCTGATCTCTAAAATGAGTCGACTTATATAGATAAATAGGGAAGGCACATGCTCTATAACATCTTACTGCCTGACTTTCAAAGATACCATGTAGAGTAGGCACTAATTAATATCGTAGCATAAATATCAGAGGCAGAGAATGGATGCTAGCTCTAGTCGAATTCGACCATGGAGTTGATAATAAAAAGTACAAATATAATTATTTTATTGCGCTTATTACTACTATCACTAATTATATTATTTTTAAATTTTGGCTATTATATGCTGTTTGTCTTTGTAAATATTAGGATCATAGTCATCATATATATATATATAATCTACCCCCCCACCCACCCCAGCTCTCCAAAACAGTCTTGCATACTATCAAATGAAATGAAGAAGAAGAGCTGAATATTGTACCATTTAGCGTAGGGTGTGAGGTGGGCGAAGCTAGAGAGAGCTATGCGCAGCTGATGAGGGAGCTAGAGGTGGGAGAGCCCTTTTAGTGAGAGCAAGTTACCGAGATCTTGTGACAACCAAAGTTTAATCTTCTATAGCTTTATAAGTGAAATACAATAAATCTATAAACTAAAATATACCTCTAATTATATATTAATATATAATATAATATATTATAATATATATAAATAAATACAATAATATACCTAAATATGAATATATCATAGACCCGCAGAATCCAAGGTCATCCACCTGCAAGAACATAATAGGATATAATTCTATATTTCGGTAGTGACTCTCTCATCCCTACTGGACTCAGATGGTCCCATCAAAAACTCATGCTCCACAAATACAATACACCCCACATTATTACCAAAATATCTCTGCCTTAAGAAATATTCTAGTCATGCACACATTTATAACTCGCGACTCACATCTACTCTAATAATACTTACAAATTATATCTTACTGCCATACACTATCTAGAGTTCTCGTTCTCTCGACCTGTATCAATGCACTCACTAATAAGTCTTAATATGACGGGCTGGCCCAGCCTGCCCTCTCGCCTACATACATCTCAAAATGATATATATCCATCTTAATTAATTCTACCATATAGACCAGTCGATTGCCCTGGCAAAATATACTGACCCGATAGTCCATGTGTCTCTCTTCTTTCCCCGCTCTCTCCGCTCTCAATCACTCTTAATGTATCCTACACCACCTATCTCAGTGACGCCCTCTTCAAACTATCGCCGACGAACTGTGGAGTCCAGGGAGTATTTCGAGGTACCCTCATGCTTTATTCCAATCTCTTTACATAGTCAATTGCTCGTGACCTTAGAACAGGCATGACCATATATCGAATCTAATGGAGTATCATCTTTCAATTAACTCTCCTCCAGCAACAACATCTTGCTTCTGTCTGAAGACCAGATATCTAAGAGATATCTTTCTCTAATAAAATAACTATAATCATACTCTATCAATACAATCATTCTATTTTCAATTCCCGACCCCTTATAAGGGGAGTCTGTGACTATAAAATAGCACATTAAGCACTCCGTACTCTCTCTCAACCTTGATATTTCCAAATAATAGGTGAGTAAAGCCATAATTATTATTGCTTTATATGTCTACATCATTATCCTCTTTCTACTACGTACTTACTAAACTACTACTTAAACTAAACTACACACTTATCATGACCCCATTAACCATACTACTTAAACTACCTATCAATATACTTACATGATACATGATCTATAAACTTACATCCCGACCAACGTTGTATAGCTTAAGGCATCTAAAAATTAAGATGTAGAACTAGTGGAGTCTCTTCTACTGACGGAATTTTTATATGAGTAATAGGCTCAGTAATTCCAACATATTGCTGATCCCTTCTACTACATATACGCAGCCATATAAATTATCGATATTTGTCAGAGTGAGATGCGCTATCTTCTCACACAAGAGATTGTATCATATAGCCACTTGGAAAGACTAATATGCTCAGAAACGCTGGTCCATATCTTATACCGTGCGGTAATATGTAGTTATATAAAGGAGAACATAAAATATTAACAACAAAAGTACTATACGCACTACCAGCGAAAACAAGAGGCTATGATATCGGGAAGCTTTTTCGTCCTAACACTGTTGCGTAAGCTGCTTGAACAGCTATCGCTTCTCGGTGCAGGACGAAGTTGTGTCGATCTACCTGACCAAGGGTTCTGCTCGACGTCTCAGAATCTAAAACCTACTTCTTTATATCTGACTATCTTGCTTATTTAGAGCAGGTGAGTACATGGAACAATCCTCTGATATGTGGTGAAATTCCCAAAAGAAGATTATATCCTAACAAGACTTACTATGCCTTAAATGGAGTCAAACTCGTCCATACCCACCCCAAAAAAAACACAATATTGTGTTATTAGTCCTCGTAGTGATTATACAACTTTTGGTTATTTCTTATGCTCTTCAGAAGTTATACGTTAATAGTAAACAAAAGCAAAAAACTAAAGAATCAACCATTTTTACGCAATCACTACCCCTACTCCCAGGCAAAGGGTAAATAATGAATAGAACAATTATAAAAACGAGATAATCTGTGAGTGTGAAAAACAAGATATATTATTATATTAAGATGTTTTACGATGCACCACTGCCTATATCAAGTCCAGTCAATATTTTTAGCGGAAACCATTTATAGAGTTATGCTGTAAACTAGAGGTACGGTATATAATGTATGCTACATAAATAACATCGTGCCACTCACCGTTACAATTAAAGTTATAAATTTTGTTGTGGGAATAGTCTAGCTATTGTCGGACTATATATTATCATATAGTATACTCCCCGAATACTCACAATTTCATAAGGAATAATATTTGTAAGGATTCATGACTTGTGCTAGCTTAGTTCAGGTGTGCGCTGCGCCCGCGCATTCGCGGGGAACTCCTAGGCAGCATAGTGGACGATTTCCAAAGTATCCTCGATAGGTGAGGGGCGCGATAGGGAACCACCACGGAGCGTCTCAACAATATTCCCAACTTGAGCAGGGTGTCATCCCGGAGACCCTCACGGAGAGGGTTTTGGGAATTTCTCTACGCCGTCAGATTAATCTTATGGTTCATGGCAACCTGTTTTTATCCGTACAGGGCTAGTGACCCGCATCTCAGCGTCTACACCCATCAGTGCGTTTATCACGTGGCGTTATCTAGTGGTCGTATTACGATAGAGGAAAATAGCCAAATTTCTTGAGATATTTGTAGTTTTTGAGTAATTTATTTTCTCTTCTTGTTTATTTATTTTTTTTTATCATTTTCAGACTACAGGTGAGGTACCATGCATAACGCAGGACTCTTAATTGAGTATATCCTAGGTGTTCTCCTGTAGTGAGCGGTTTATTTATATTCATGATATACGAAAATAAGATAGTAGAGAAATTTTTTTGCCTACTTATATGCTGCGCATGGAATTTGTCTATCTTTTCCCCAAATGATAATAATAATATTCTTGCTGCCTCAATAATACAGACTCTAGGCTCAACTTTACGTGTACAGTATTGCCTTTCACTCTCATTATATCGCTCTCTGATGGAATCTAGTTAGCTATATATACTACTTACTACTATTCCTGAAAGGCTAACCAACTTCGCATCTATTCTTTCAATCATAATTCTCGTCTCCAACTAATTTCTCATCAGGTGATCCCATTGTCTCAGTTTTGTGATTTATCAAAATCGTCTCACCTCGAGCAGGGTAATCTATTAGCTTCGGAAGTCATATAGTAGGCCTTGGACGGCATTCCTCCTTCATTATATAATATTTGAGAAAGTGTGCTATATGCATATTTGAGTGTCCTATCCATATCTACTTACGTTCTAAACTCTATCATCTCTCCTTTTTAAATCCTTTAATGACTTTTTATCCTCAGTGCTGGAAGTGGTAAGGCGCGCTATATGTTCAAAGTACTTATACAATCACTATAAAAACAAGGTATAGGAGGCTCGAATATCTTATTTCTCCTAAATACATTATGTTCTATAAGCTATCACGTTGTATATATTCCGTCTATAAATTCTTGTAAATACTACCCTCTATATATTAACTAATTTATTTCCTATAGTAGTACATCACCTGGTGAAATTTTTAATTTTTCCTTTATTTATGAGCCAACATGGCCTTTCGAGACTCAAGGTCCAACTGTGACTAACTTTCAAATCTCCACTAATTATGGTTTTTCTACCGCGTAGGATACTAATGTTGGAATCCTTGTGTGTTGATGGGCGCTTGAACGATATTTACAATAAGTAAATTATAGGACTCAGAAAAATTAGATCTTATAGTGTCAATCCATCTTATAAGTTACTATCCTATCATTATGAATATAATTTTCTTACCGCTTTATGATACCGCTTAAATTTCGTTTTTCTAATTACGCTTTCCCTCAGTATAATATCATTGATGGTATGTTGCCTCTAGTCATCGTTCTGTTATCTAATCTCATAGCAACTTTATATTGTATATTATAATAAAAAAAAAATCTTTTCATTAAAACGATTTCCTCCATTTACCATTCATATATAAACCTTTGGTACATAATATATATACATCTTTATAAAAACTCAAACTACGTTTACACATTTTCTCTCTCTCTACTAATGTTATTCTTCTATTATCTCTATTTTTAATAGTTGTGTAATTCTAAATCTGCCTGTGAAAATGGTTTTCTTTCTGATCTTTTCTCTTCACAACTACTTCACGCTCTTCCCTTCTAAAAAGCTAGTGCTTATACATATAATAAATATTGCTATAGAGAAATATTCTCTACTTATCACAGTAAAGATAAATACAGATATACTCATGTGAGATTATTTCTGCGTCATCACAACACTGCATCAGTACATTTGAAGCAAATAACAAATTATCATAGAGCTTAGGGTAAGTTCGATATATGTTAAACAACCGAAATGTTGCCATTCATCTTTAAATAGGATTTAACAGTTAGATAAAATGTCATAGTAAAGTGTAGTAGTAGTAAATTATATTAGGAATATATTAAGAATAATGATTGCGTATATAATGCAAAGTATGGTTTAGTACTAAAAAGATATAAGGTAATATACACGCAGTAGAATATAATATAGGTGTAAAACCGATAATTCATTATATATTGAGTTATTTAGATACATTGAGATATAATTTATCATAGTTTACTACAGTTAGTATAGCTCATATATATACTACTTATAGGGAAGTTGAGTGAAGTTATATTGCAAGTGAGTTTTGCGTGACCCCCGACTCACAGCTATATGGCTATGAGCTGATGATACGCGCTAAATAAATAATGTTATGTCAGTACTTATAGTATCATATACTATATAGGTATATTGAGTCAGCTAATCACTACTAGCTATAGTGTGTATAGGCTAGTATATAGATATAATATATATGCTCTAGTGATTATTCTCTATTGATTATCATTATGTATTAGTCTCAGCTCTAATCGCGTTTATCATTATGATTGATGGTATTAATTATTATTAGTTATATTATTATTATTATTATTAGTCTCTCGTATTATTATTATTATTATTATCATTATTATTATCTCCTGGATGTGCCCCCAGATTTTTTCGCGACGTGAGGGGTGCTACCCTGCGACGCCGTAGGCACCTCACGCACTCGGAGGAAAACGACTATTGAGCAGAATCTGCGGGTCACTGTTCTCAACTTATAAATTGATAACTCTTATCAGAATAGATCTAGTTCTCTCCATGCTATAAGTTTCCAATATAAAAAATACGTAAACGTCATAATTAGAAGCATAGTCTACGCAACTTGTATACTACACAATCGGAATTCCTCATACCTCTTATTACCTACGTGGCCTCGACACCACTCATTTAGCGCCTATATCTAGGTCTTACAGCCGTCCCATTTATACGTAATGTATGCTCATATGATAATAAGGTCATTTTTGAAATTAAAAAGATGAGTTATCACGTCAGTGCATCTATTGTACTTACTCACGATTTTTATTGATTTCACTTATTTATGTGACATCATTCCTACTGCACTACATTGGCATATATCCATTTCATTGCATCTCAATTGGCACTCATCATTATTGTATTCCATGTCTCACCTGGCACTCACCTGGCACTCAAACTAGTAATATCATTAGCACTAAATAACAACTAATAGTAACACTGCACTATAGTCTTTAGCCTATACGCTTAAATGCTATGGACTATCCATACTCATTTTAGCACACAGAGCGTCTTAAGCAGCGGGGGTCACAAATGACCCATTGGTATCTGCGAAGGTCAAGGGCGAAAATCATTGCTCAAAACAGTCTTAAGACAAACTAGAACAGAGAAAAAGGCAATTGATGGCTCCCCTCTTAAAGGAAGGATCTAAAAATGTTACGTTGGGGCAAGAATTGAACTCACGAGTTAAAAGACCATAAAGGATTTTAGAATCGAAAGAAGTTGATTTAGTATGAAAATCTGAGTTTAGAGAGTCCGTGGGGTCTAAAAAACCCATGAGAGGAAGAGCAAATCCGTATTGCTTTCAAAAAATACCGGTAGAGGCGAAAGAGAAAAAAGACCCATGGGAAATCAGAATTAGGGGCTCTTTCAGTTTTTCGAGATATAGTTATGGTTTCACAAGCGTAAAGAGTAAGACATCAAAAAAATGGAGCTCAGTCCACATAAAGGAAGAAGTCTCAAAATACTGATTTAGCCTGTGGGGCAAAAAAATGACTCCCAGAATAGCTTTTTAGTCAATTCAAAAAAATTTATTGATAAGGGTGTGGAGGGCTTAAGAAAAACTTATTGCTTTTTAATCTTTTAAGTTTGGAATCTTTTTTACGGAGGTGCAATTTAATTAGTAGGGAATAATCATCAGCAGTTTGAATACGGATTTTATCCTTACATTCTCGAGTTTGTGAGATTGAGTGACTATGAGGCATGATGAATGGATGAGGGTCAGAAGACTCACTGGATATGCGAGAAGATATGTGAAGACATTAAAAAATGTAATAAAGAGTTACTTGGCTTCGAAGAAAAAGATATTAAGGAAAATATGTTAAGGTTTGCCAGAAGAAGACACATTACATTATTAAATCGAGTGTAGCCAAATAGAAATGATGGTGCAATTTGATGAAAACTGAACCAGAGATTCGGTAACGAGAGATAAATTATAAAGAGGGATATTCCTCATAAGAATATAATAAATGAGGCAAAAGAAGTATCTCAAAATTAGTGAGCTTAACTCTAGAGATAAAGAGAGACACTGTCAGAGGAGCCTCCAAAAATGACACATGGGTGAACCAAAGTGGGTGAAATGGTCAAGAGAAGAAGATGATGCTCCAAGGCAAAAGAGTATACAGAGCACACAATATAGAAGGTCAAGGTCAGGTAAAAATCGGAGTCTCGATGAGAAATTGAATGTGGTGAGGTTACGCGATGAAGAGTGGTCAGAAAAGGTCAAGGGCATTGTATAGCAGAAAGCGGTTACTAAGCGACAAAATGATTTTTTTACCCCAAGTTCGAAACCTCCATATTGGTAGTAGGTGTAGGATTATGAATTGTGCTTGAAAAGCCAATGGTGATCATCATTGTGTCTTCAAGATAGGTATGGACATAAATTTATCGTATAATTATGTCGCATAAAAACCACTCAGGTCTCCTAAGAGACCTATAAACGTTCTGCTATCTTGATATCGCAGATGCTTAGAGAGAGGTGTCGGAAAAGCAAGAAGAATACGTAATCTTGACTCCCTTGACCCTTTTTCTCTCGATGAAGACTTTTGAGCAAGTTTGGAGGTGCCCATAGCTACTGGTCTTCGGTAATATGAGCATATACGAGAGAAGTATGAGAAAGCTCTTTCTGGGTGACATGCGGAGGAGAATTTAGAACTCGTGTTCGCGATTGGATTACATACCAGCGAGCGTGGCGAATCAGTCAATCTACTTTTCGTTATAGCAGCAAAAGGAAGATGGCCTTGTATCTTCGTCATGAAATTTGTCGGGGATTACAAGGGAATAGGAATCTTCTTTCTGAAAGGAAGTGTAAAAAAGTAATAAATGAGATTACGGGGGAATCTTCATAGAATTAATTAATAGATGAAGGGAGAGTACTCACCCCTTTGTGACTGAGTGAAATGAATTGAGGACGAGAGTGGAGAGTACACTTCGAGAAATTCTGGTGACCTATTAATACAGTGTAGAGATTTAGTCAAAATGAAGTACGACGTCCGAGTAGTGTTTGAGAGAGTGATTTTCTGCTTACGATAGTATATTACAGCCAGCTAATCGTTTTTTTGGTAAGACCGTGTGTCACATATTGTTCTGCCAGGAGCTCAAGGAATATGTATAGTCATATACAATTACTCCCGCGCTGTGGGTCTACACAACTCCTCTGAAGCATTGACTAGATTATGAGAGTCATACAGGGAGCGTGAAGGAAGTTGTGTATCTTAAACTATATGCTCGGAATTGTACTTTAATTTTTTTGATATGCTATAATGTTGATGACTGAGATATGTGAGTAAAGTTTGTAGTTTTAAATAATCTAGGAGCGTATTTTATTATATTGGCTATCGGTGAGTATAGTTCTGGAGGAATTGTATAGGGTATCATTTATTTTAAGAAAAAGAAGAGAAAACAGTAATTAGTACACCTATAATAATCCTATACGTGTAATAAACAGTAGCATCCTGATACTGAAATCATGACAGTAAGTTGATATTTCTATATTTTCTCCCATTATGTATGGTTTTTCAGTATCTTTAATGTTTGTACCCTGTGGACTGATATAATGGTTATTATTTTCGCTGATCTAACTGTAAAGTAGTACTGCTTTATGTTTGTACACTGCAAATATCTTCAAAATTATTCTTGGAATTGTTATCACTGATGTCATATGGTTGGACCAGTAAAAAAATGAAAGGATCGACAAACATCATAAACTAAAATTCATAAATGCTAATATTTTTTAAAATGTGGAAGGCTGTTGAGTTTAGTGAAGAGCAATGAGAGTCGGATTGAGTAATACGTGAAGTAGTAAATCATTAGATGAGCAGAGACCAAAATTATTCAGGAATGGAGTAAAAAACACATATTCATATAAACGAGCTTCACCATCTGGAGGAAAAATAATTGGGAAAAAATTATCTTAATATTTTTGTCAAGGTAAATTCGTTGAATATTTTTTGCTGTGATTGGAGGAATTATTGTCTTCATTACAAATTGCCTCACATTATGGATTTCACCCTCATTCTCCATATATGTTTGTCTATATTTTCTACCTTGTGAGGTCTCAATGATTGTAAGATCTACTTGCTTGGTATATCAGTAGAGGCTTCAGACTATCTAGTGTGCTATGAGAGTTGGTATGTCATATCTTTTTGTTTATAAAATTGGTGAGAATTTATTTTATGTTCAAATTATGGCGAGGATTTATTGTAAAAAGGCCTATTTTTTCCTTTAAAACAAGCTTACTAGTAGTACGCCGTATACATAAGATTATGGTTTTGTCCGTGAGTTCTGTTGCTCAGAATTTGAAAGACGACCGGATTGGTAGCCCCGGGCGGGCACACAGGGCGCACATGCATCTTTCCAGCGCCCGTTGCGCACTTCTTACGTCATGTAAAAAGAGATCACTAGTTCAGAGCGCTCCGTGAATGGAACAATCCTTCGATTGACATTACGCATGTGGGGATTATATAGATGAAAAAACGGGCGGGGCTGCTCGTGTGAAGGATACATGTGTTAAACAAACAAATTCTTGTCAATAAATGAGAGCATGTGAGAAATGAGACTGCCAAAAGTTGTTTTAATATTGTAGATGCAATCCCGTTACTAGTGAATAGGGATACAGTAATTCATTGTTCTATAGACTTTCAAAATAGGATACAGTAGTAAGATAAGAGCAATTGTTACAAATTGTCAGCTGACTCGATTCGGGACGTGTGCGGCCGTTCCAGTACTTAAATTTCCTGTTCTCTATTGGTTAATGTATTTATGTTCAATTACGATATACAGCCGATATCCTGCATACGAAGATGCGATTATGAGCACAGAGAGGAGCTGAGCATTGCACATAAGAGCTGCGCAGCTTAATTAACTGCATTTCTTATCTTGTATATCATATATTGAGATTACCTACTAAGATAGGTGAGAAACATTTAATAGCAAGCTTTTATGTTAAACATTTCTTGCAACATTTTTCGATCGATTTCTCTAGATAGACTTGTCAGATAATATTATAATATCTAATACGAATTATATACGCTTTGCTCGAGGATTGCCTAGATAAAGAACGCCACGATAAACGTCGTGCATCTGAGAGACGTAAGCTCTCCAGAGATGCAAAATGTCTAAAGAGTACGCCTTCTCTTCAGTCCCAAAGGATGTCGAGTGTATTAAGTTTATTAGTGGTTTTGGATACTAGCGGTTAGTATATTTTTTCTCATATACTAGTGTTAGATACATGATAACTTTATTCATTGAGACGGAGTGTGGAGAATTTTAATATTAGGAAAATTTTTACCTGGAGAATATTGAAGCAGTAACATGTATTTGTGGTAATTGTGCACAATATGTCTTGTGTACCATATATTATATGTAATTAGTATTAAAAATATCTTGTAGGCTATACGAATACGTTAGGTTTAGAAAGAGAGTTCAGTTGTAATGTTATTATATAGGTTGTAAGATAAAGATGTAATATTATAGAGAATAAAACATAGCGTGATATATATTAGTATTAAGTATAGTAATTTGTAGTGATCTATAATTATGGAGTTAAACAGATGGATACATTTAATTATATAGATGGTCAGTACATTAGTACGTAAGCGCATTATAATATTAGTGGTATTGTGATGTTGTTGGTAAACTATTTACGTGACTGGGACTGAAGAAAAGTAGTGGATTTGAGATAGTCTATAAAGTATACTTAATAGTAATTTTAATAAGGAATGGAATTATGAGTGAGAGATTATTTTGGCTAAGAGGAGTCTGAGAGGGAAATAAGGTGCATATTAATTGGATTATAGTGAATGTATGTGAGGCTAAGTTAGTAGGAGGGTATGAGTGTAGATTGCGGACCTGGCCAAGATATGAGGGATTAATATGATCACATTACAATTAACTTGATGATATATTAACCACAGTATATTGCGTCGACGCTGTCCTGTGTAGTAAGCTACCTAGGGTTTGATTATTTTATATGACTGAGATTAGCAGCTCTCACTATTATAAGTTATGAATATTAATGGTAGACTGAGTATAAAGGGGGGGCTTTCTTTTTGACTTACGTCTTACATCGATTCTCTTCTTATATTAATCATTATCCTATATTCCTTCTGCATTTATAGCACCTTCCCTCATTATCTGTGAGTAGATAGTAAAGTAGATATATATATATATAATTATATGATATAAAAAATTATATATTTAATTTTTATATTATATTAAATTATTATGTATTTAATTATTATTATTATTATTATTATATTATTTAAATATATTATATTAATTATGTATTAATTATATATTATATTTATAATATTATTTAATTATTAAGGAAATCTATCTATGGGTTGCAGAAATTGATGACTCATGAAAAATAGATCTTTACATTTGCTGAAGAAAAGGAAAAGAAAAGATTCAAAGTACATTTCGATTCAGATGAAGAAAAATTTTTATCCGAACCTAATCTTTTGAAATGCAATTTTCCGTTGGTGCGGATCAACAAGTTGAGTGACAAGGAATTAAAGGTATTTTGCCCAACTTAGTTGTCTTTTAGATTTAATTCTTGAAAATCAATTTTATTTTTATAAAATGTTTTTCTTTTTTTTCGTTTTTTGAGTTTTTGAAATCTGTTCCTTCCATTGTGATAAATTTGATCACTGGGGTCTCCCTTCATCATTACAGTTATCTCTTCTCTTTTCTCTTCACTTCACAGCCCTGGACCTTCTTTCTCTCTCTTCTCTTACTCTTCTCTTCCTCTTCTTTCTCTTCTCTTCTCTTCTCTTCTCTTTTCTCTTCTCTTCTCTTCTCTTCTCTTCTCTTCTCTTCTCTTCTCTTCTCTTCTCTTCTCTTCTCTTCTCTTCTCTTCTCTTTTTTTCTCTTTTTTCTCTTTTCTTCTCTTTTTTCTTTTCTTAAAGTTCTGTTGTGTTCTCTTCTCTTCTCTTCTCTTCTCTTCTCTTCTCTTCTCTTTCTCGGAAATAATAATTCTTAGTGAAATATTCTCTTTTTTGTGGACCAGTTCTAAAAAAGAAAAAGAAAATTTCTCAAAAAAAAAAAAAGATAATTAAAATAAATAAGTAAATAAATATATAAATAAAATAAATAAATAAATAAATATATAAATAAAATTAAATAAAAAATAAATAAATATCATCATCATCTCACCATCCACCTTGTCTTTCCCCAAGATTTTGCGGGAAAATTATCCAACCCCTAGGGGTTTCACGATACTGCGAACCGGACCCTCACTGTGCGTATGCTTGTCAATGTGGGTATCATCCCCTGGGCAAAGACCACAACCATCCCCCCTTCACAAAACCCCCCCGTTCACTCCGTAGCACCTTTCTTCTCGCCTCTTAGCCAAAACTCACATTTCTCTCCTTCAGGCATTCCTTTAGTGACTTGATTCACTTTTTCTTCGGTCTCCCAGCCAGCCGATTCCCAGCACACTCACCACTATATATCCTCTTTAACCAAGTGATTTCATTCCATCCTTTCCATATTACCAAACCCTCTCCAATGTACTCCCGTTTATTCTATCTTTACGCCCTTCTTCACACCATAACTCTCTAATAATGCTTCATTGCTCATTTTATCAATTTTCTTGTCTCACACCTATCACGGCCGCCTAAGATTGTCAATCATAAAACACATATACAACTTAGAAATACTATACCTCTATATTTCCAGACCCAGTTTCACTACTATACGATATACAACTTTAAAAGAATAACAAGATCAAATAATACCTCAGCAAAACCCTAATGCAACAAAAACTCAAAAAAAGACTATAGAAGAATACCCTATTATCTTGCTAAACCAGGCACCTTCCTAACCATTCACAACACTATTTTCTTACTACCACTCATTAGACAATTCAGATTACCGTCCTTTCTCTTGTTCAGTGCCGAACAATGGTATATGCCTTAAAGTATTTAAACTAAAACCCTCAACTGTTAACCCGAGTATGCTATATTCATCTTAAAATAATCTTCACACTGTTGTCTCCCCTTCAACATACTAACTTACCAAAACCATCATCAACTTACTTATTTCTACATTTACTTTCAAACCTTCCCTAATTATAACACACACCACCTGGACCAAAACCCCATAACCCCTACATCATACCCTTCTCGAAGACTACTACATATCAAGATACATTCGACCGCCACAAACAAAACACGATCCAGAATACATCGGCAAATAATATAATAGAAGCCTAGAAGAGCACCCTCTGACTCTCTAAAAATAATCAAAAAAATTCTATAATAATAATAACAATAACACATCATTCCCACTAGCACAAACCACAGATAAGCTATGAATTCAAAAATATCATTCATAAACAACCAAAGAATGAATCCAAATATAATATAAAGACAAAAAAAGAAAGCAAAAAGACAGAGAAAGACATAGAAAAACAATCATGCCCTGCAGAATCACTACGGTAGTAAGATTATAATACAATACCAAAATCCACTTTTCAAAACTTACATTTAATAAAAATTTTTACACACGCTCACTATCGTCAAACATAATTTTATTCCCATTCAGAAAGCCTACCCACCTAAAACACAAATATATCGCTGAAATATGCTACCAGATCTTTTTGAGTTACTTTGCATATTATGCAAAATCCAATAAAAAAATTAAATACAATAAAATATATAAAATGTCACATAAATAAGACAAAAATAATCTATACTGAATAAAGTCATAACTGATACTTTAGCATTCTTAATTATCAATTCGTCAGATAGTAGAAAAGATCAAGAATAAAAAAAATAGGAAATAAAGTTTAAGAACGTGAGTGTTAAAAAATGAAAAGTAGTCATAATTAGAGTAATAGTACGAATATATTATAATAGTTACCCTACAATTAAATAATAATGTGTTGCATTGAAAAAAAATTAGTTTTCTGAAAGGAAGAGGTAATATAGAAATAAGTATAGTAAGTGACTTAATCTTTAATCATTGAACCTTTCATTTAAATAAAAGGTTAAAGAGGCAATTGGTGAATTGCAATAAATATATAGATATACCTACTTAAAAAAAGCTTTATTTATTAAAATCATATTCCATATGAAAACTAACATGAATTTAAAACCATACCTGAACAAATGGAGGAGTAATAGGGCAGATCCAATGGTTTGCATATAATCCTTTCAACCTCTTAGAGGAAAAAAACTCCCTCAATGTTCTCCATATAAGAACAACTTCTTTATCACTGAAAGTCAAAACCTTTGAAAAAAAAATAAATAAATAAATAAAAGGTATAAAGTACTACATTTATACTAAAATTAACAAAGCAGGAATTATATTTATTTGCATATTTTGAGTTTATTTTTCACCATGAAATGGTGGTGGTAATGGTTGTTAATTAAGACATTTATTTTGTATTCTTTCACAGTCATCATCAGCCACCCCTCGGCTCCACAGAACTGGGGGTGGGTTATGCAAACATGCACAGGAAACATAAATAGTTTAGAAGATCATGAGACGAGTCTAAGAAAAAAGCGTATACTTATGAATAGTATTGTGCTTGAAGAATGTATTACTTACAAACATACCTCTCTCCTCCCAGAAATCAATAACCTTCCAACCATTTTTATTTTCTACCGCAACCCCCAAAGGCAATTATTATACCATCCCTCTTTTTGATGACCTATCCAACCATTCAGGTTGTCAAACAATTATTTTGAAGCGCCCACTCACACTGTTCAAAACATCATTCACATCATTTCAGAAAACCTCACTCTCTCCTCAACATCTCCCTTAGATGGAGAATATAGTGCAACCACGCAAAACTTAACCTTCTCAAACATAAATTTAACTATTCGTATCCTAGTATTCACACAAACAAAATTCATCATAGCTCTGTGCCACAAATCGCTCATAAGAATCTCAATTTTTTCTCTCCCTCACTCATTCCTCACCACTACAATACACATTTCACTCCATACCACTCGTCATCACTACTTCCTTTTAGTCACAGCAAGCAGACCAAATTTACCCTTTCTAAATACACACATCATCTCTCTCCTCTTCTCCTCGCCATTTATAACTCAGTTATACAAGGTCATTTGCTGCAATCACGACATCATGATTAACGACAAATGTCTTATTATTTCTTTAGCTGACTGTGCTTATATGAAACCTCCTTTTTTTCTATTATTTTAGTTTTTCAGTGTATGTGGCTGAGTGTATCTTAACCTTACTAAGATGACTATTTTGTTCTGGATACTAACAACACATCCCAACACAATTTGAGAATTTGGTATGAAAAGTGTATCAAGTGTATCTCTTTTAAAAAATTAAATGAAGACTTCTAATACAGCATAAAAATTTTGGGCATTTTTGCAGTAGTAGAAATACAATTTCTAAAAGAATTTTTCAAGATTCCGCTTATTATTATTATTTATTATTATTATTGATTAATGGATCTTACGTTCTTTTCTGTTTTAGGTAAAGAGAATGATGAAGATTAAATGAAAAGGAGAAAAAATATTTGTTAAGTGAATAAAGTTCAAGTAATAAAGATTACTTGAACTTGAAGTCGTAGTTGATAGGTAATGTAATTGTGACAGAAACGTTTTAATTACTTTTATATTTTCTTTTAAGGGAATAAATGATATGATATATTAAATGTATCGGTAAATATTAATGTAACTCACGGCTTTATATTAGGTCTTTTGAATATATTATTTGATTAAATAAGTAATAAGAAAAGCAAATATATATGATGTCCTTCAAAGCTTAAATGAATTCATATGATGAAATAAGAGGTGTAAGGAACTTAATCTTAAGAAACTCGGAAAGTTGTTATCGTTTTTGGCCAAATTAGACTCAATTTCGTAGTACAATAGATTAATCCTTATCGCCTATAACTACTTCTTTGAAATCTCAGGTACTTATCAATTATCACTTTTCTGCTCTTTCTTAGATAGGGTTTATTTTAAGTTATTCAATTAATTATTATTATTATTATTATTATTATTATTATTATTATTATTATTATTATTATTATTTAATATTGATAGTGGAGTAAGATACAGAAGTGTTATACCTCCATGGCTATTTAATTAATATATGGATGAAGTGACGAAAGAATTTAAGGTAGGGGTGACAAGGGTACATGTTAAAATGATGGAAAGTGGTAGAGAGTGGAGGGTACATTGCTTATTGTATGCAGATAATTTGGTTTTGTGTGGTGAATCTGAAGTGTGTCTGAGAAAATTTATTAGAGAAGTTTGGCTGGGTACATAAAAAGAGGGGTGTGAAAGTAAATGTATATAGGAGCAAGATAATGGTGGTGGGTGAGGAGAGTCTAAAGTATGAAATCAAGCTGGATGGTAGGCAATTATTGCAAGTATCTGAGTTTAAATATTTAGGTTACATGTTGGATGACGCTGGGTGTAGAAGAAAGGATGAGAGTGCAAGGAAGGTGTCTGGTGTAATTAAATCTTTGGCAAATGCAAGGAGACAAAGTTTTGAGTACGCTAGGGTTTTGCATAAGGGTATGTTGTTACCAGTGTTAATATATAGTAGTGAAACAAAGGTGTGGAATAAGTGGTAAAGATCTATGGGGCTCTCTGTTCAGATAGATAATCTTATGGGAATGTTAGGTGTAAGAAGAATTGATAAAATGAGGAATTATTGTATTATAGAGTTGTGAAATATGATAAAAGAAGTAAATGAGAATAAATGAGTGTATTAAGGTGGTTTGGTCACTTGGAAAGAATGATAAATGGTAGTTGATTGGTTGAGCGGTTGTATAATGATGAGTGTGTTGGAAATTGATCAGCTGGAGGCTGTAAGGGAGACCAAAGAAAAAGTGGATGGAGTCGGCTAGAGAGTGTCTCAATGAAGGAAAGGAATATGAACTTAGCACAAGCTTCAAAAATAGTGCATAATAGAAGTGACTGATGTGGTTTTGCGGATGAGCATGGTTGTGGGACTGGTCCTGGGGGATGAACCCTGACATTAAGGAGATGCCACAGTGGGTGGCAGTCATTGGTGTGTGAAGCTTCAGTGTGGAATTTGGCAGTGAAGTTCTCACAATCAAAGGTATGAGGGGAGGTTGTAGGGTGGGTGACTTTTTTTTCGACTTAGGTCATGGTATTCTCAACTACTGTGTTTCCAGTGCATATTTGCACACCCCTCCCACAGTCCTGGTTATCTGGGATAGCTGATGGATGGGATGGATGGATTGATTATTATTATTATTATTACAAAATTTTGGTCATAACTGATTTTCAATATAATTGAAAAAACTTTAAGAGAAATAATGAATAACTTTTAAGATTTAGCATTGATATTTAATCCTATTAATGATTGGAAATGTTATATGCTGGAAAATACTAATACTATTTGATGGAACATTACTTAATTCTAAAATTATTATTATTAGTATTATTAGATAAAAAAATTAGGTTAATGAATTCTGCCTGAAAAAAATGTGACCAGAATCTTATATAGGAAATGCTTTTGAAGGGTTTGAGGATATCATTTCTCCCGGGAAGTCCATGGGTATGAAAGTGTGTGATGATGTTGTTGAGGAGTTGGAGGATCACAGAGAAGAGTTGACTGCAGACAAACTCTTGAATCTTCAGCAGAAGAAATGACTTCAGAGGAGGAGGAGACAAGGAAAGATGTCCCTTCTTCAAAAATTAAGGGAATCTGTTATATAGGGGTAAGTGCAGTTTTGTGGAGAAATAGCACTTAGGGTTATAAACATGTTTAAATGATCATGCCGACTCATTTCTGAAATATTTTGAAAAGAAGATGAAAGAAACCTCAGTGAACAGATTTTTAATAAGGAAGAAAACCAGTTACTCCAGTGATAGAAAACGGAAAAAGGTTACAAGCCCCTAAGGAAGACTTGCTGCCTAAATCTTTATGGAGGAAGACTAAATCGATGTTTTTTTCGTGTTTAATTTCAGGGTTTTAGTAGGTATGTCTGACTAATGAATGTGTCTTTTGTTAAAGGTGGCAGCGTTTTCAAGAACCAGCCATGAAGTCACTTCCATAAGGTGGTAGCACGAGGATCTTTTCCCTTTGTCGATCCAACAGCGAGTCTTATTCGCTTAACATATTCTGCAGTAAGCAACGTTACAGGAGGATCGGAGGAGCCTTTGGAGGGTGTTAACGGTTTGATGTTGGCACTCCTATCCTCTTTCTATTTCTGGATTTTTATTAATTATGTATTGCATATCTATTATTGTCGATCTTGAAAGTATTTCCACCGAAATTGAATTAATTAATCTTGTAATAACCAGTAAAGAACCGAGAGCAGTGAGCCTCATCATTTACCTTAGTAGTAGTAGATTGAGTGTTTAGTGAAAAGGTAAAATCGCCTAACAATTTTTTAAACGTTCATTAGGAGAAAGGCCAGCAAAAAATATAATGGAAAATAAGTAGTAATCGTGTCAGGCTCAAAACTGGATGTAGTATTGAATAAAGAGAGAAGGATGGGACAAATATACGCGAAGGTTTGCTCGATGTCTTCCCGCCGTGTTGCCTTTTTCAATGTAAGGACGAGTAAGAGTGGGTTTGGTTGGCAAGCATTAAAGGTTGACTTGTGCAGTCGTTAATCGTCCGCAAAGTAACGATTAACCGTTGTTGGGAGCTTTCTTTTCCTTTCCATTCTGGAGTCTCCTGTTAGTGAAATTAAGCAGGGAACATAGTCACCGCAGACCAGCAGGCAAAATCTGATACAATATTGGTAACGAACCCAGTGATAGTTGTACCGGGTGGCGAGCGTATAACGTTGAAGTCTGACAAGAGAACCTAACGGGAGGCTTAGAAACCCTGCAGCTGCAAAGTTGTGCTGTGTTGGATTCGCCACAGTTCTTTTGACAAAATAAAAGTTAAAAATAAATAAATGGAGGAGCAACAAAATTTTGATTTAGGCATTTTGTAAAATTTAAAGTAACAAAACGTGTTGGGGATAAGTTTAAAAAATTAAGTGTGTGTGTGTGTGTAGATGTTTTTTATTGCTTAAACAGTTATTTTCGTGTTTAAAAAATCAATTTTTAGATATTATTATTGGATGTCAGGAACGGATTATTTCATTTCCCATTATTCCTTATGGGAAAGCTCATCCCAGGTTATGAAGTTTTTTGGTTTATGATGGACTTTCAGGAATGGATTACCGGCATAGCCCAAGGTACCACTGTAATAATAGTAATAATAATAATAATAATAATAATAATAATAATAATAATAATAATAATAATAATAATAATAATAATAATAATAATAATAATAAAAATAATAAAAATAATAATAATAATAATAATAATAATAATAATAATAATAATAATAATAATATCAGCAATCATAATAAGAAAATACAAATATCAATTGAAATAATCATAATAGCGGCATAAAACAACAACAATAATTATAATAGTAACAGTAGTAACAATAATAATAATAATAACAATAATAATAAAAATAATGATGATGATAATAATAATAATAAGAATAATAATAATAATAATAATAATAATAATAATAATAATAATAATAATAATAATAATAATAATAATAATAAAATTATTAATCTTTCTTTATCCTTTATGGAATTTTGATTGTGATAGTCTAAGGGTAAGCCTATCAGACAAAATTTAACCCTAGAACTTCTTCACAACACCGCAACAGGCCCCCACTTTGGTATCTCGTCAATGTTATGGTTCAAATTATTATTACTATCAGGTTTCCATAAGTAGAATCGCTTGAAGAATTGTTTGTATTCTGTATATGAGAAAGATTGTCCCATTGTTTGTTTTTAATATATATACTGTATACCTTGCTGCAAACTGCAGTAAATTACAGAAAGCCTATTACACGTGACAATTTAAGTGATGAGCTTTCTGGAACTTTCCAAACAAAATTATTATTATTATACAAAATTATTATTATACAAAATTATTATTATACAAAATAACTTCAAAATTAAATTTGTCAACACTCTTTTATACATATCTGATACTAGAAAATGCAAAACATCAACAGCTGATCTCTGTTCACAGGTGAAACACTAGGTAAAATAAAATATTACTCACTATTGATGAACTGAAAACTCAACAGTATTAACTATATTAGATCTATACGCAACAATTAAGCAATATTCACATTATAACAGCTCTCATATTTAAGGCTCTTAAAACATTAATATTAATTTTAAAAACCTTGCAAATTACCTTATTTGTACTTAGAATATCCATCAACCAGACAATTACAACTTCCTCTTTGTGTTGTGGTGGCACATTCAATGATATAAAAAATATTTTCCTGCCAATTTCCAATCGCTTTGAAATATCGTGCTTTCCATTCAAATAAACAATGAGGTTACCTGAAAAATTAATATTTAATTTATTCTATATATATATATTATATATATATATATATATAATATATATATATATATATATATATTATATCATATATATACTATATACTATATATATATATATATACTTACTATATATAATATATATAATATAGTATTATATATATATACGCGTATATATATATATATATAGAATATATATAATAATATATATATATATATATATATATATATATATATATATATATATATATATATATATATATATATATATATATATATATATATATCGGTATACACTATATATATACTATATATATATATATATAAATATAATATATATATATATATATAGATATATATCATATATTATATATACTGCGCGCTAGGGTCAAGACACGAAGGTCATGTCCCGAGCAATCACTCTGGAACGCCACTACCATAGATATTATTTACAGTAGATGAAGGGTCAACATTTACGTGTATCAATATCAGAAGTGGGGCACCCCGCCAATGTTAGGGTAGTCGCTAGCGCACCTCTGCACTTCGAGAAAACGTAGTCCTTAGTCCGCTAGCGCTCCTCCACACCTATTCAGACCATCAAAACCTCCGCTATCGCAAGTCCGCACAATTCTTCCGCTAATAAATGTGCAACTTACACAAAAAGGTCTTAAATTACAAATACTAAATAGTTATATATCCTTACAAAAAAAATATTTATAATATTATATGGAAAAATTGAATGAATATATATGTACAAAATCTCAAGATTTTCCTCTTAGTCCTCAATGTCTTCTTCAAAGGACAAGACGATCCATATTACCTTTCAAAAGATTACCTGCCCAAAACTAAAAGCGGTTAAGGGCTGACCTCTGTGCCCTCAAAATATCCCCCCCAATACGAAAGTACTTCCGCTTTCAACACGCACCAGAACTAGGGAAGAGTCTGTTTATATTTTATGAACAAGTCAACAAATTCTGCCTATGCTAAAAGGGAAAGATGTCCTGGTGAGAGGAGTGCTGGTGTTTAGTTCGCTTCCAGCAGCTCCATTGCTAATTTAAGTCCTCACCTAAATCATTCTGCATCCCTTCTGAAATATTTGACCAGCCTGTCCACCCATAAGAAGGTTCTACTTTCGTCAAGACTGTTGAAGCTAGGACACTCCAGTAAAAGCGCTCGACGCCTGCCAGAGTGATGCTAATGCTGCTTATCAGCTCGTGGTAGTAGCTTTATATATATATACTATATCACTATATTATATATATTATACTATATTAATGTATATTTATAATATATATATAATATATATATATATGATATATATATCATAATATCTTATATTTTATATATACTATATAATATTAGATATAGGTATATATATTATAATTATATACTATATACATATAATATATATATATATATATATATACTTATATATATATATATATATATATATATTGCGGTTTTACACAGAATTGATTTACATATTGCCTAGTTATTATAGAATAATATAATTTATTAAAAGATGATGACGGTAATAGCCATTCAGTCTATAAAAATCAATTTAAAATGTTATTTATTATATATGGTACCACTAATTAGGTTGAGATTGTGGGTTTTGGAAAGTTTAAATATTAAAAAAAACAATAAGTCTGTGAGACTAAAAGTATAATTAGTTACAAACTTAAAATAAAAATTATAGTTCTTATTCTAACCAATAAGAATTCTTAATAAGTAACACTATACTTTCATTTTTCAAAAGGTGCCGGAACAATAAGGCGGGGCCCCTTTTTGATCCGCACGCCGTAAGAGTTCTTTTTCCTGATGAGCTACCACCCTATTTTTGGTAGTTCCGTCGGACCGGAGACTAGCGGACTAATAGAGCGGCAAGTGCCCACCTCTGATATATCATATATACTAATATAATATATATATATATATACCTATACTATATAATACTATAGTATATATATTATATTATATATATACTATTATTATCATATATTAGTAATTATATATATATAAGTATAGTAATATATATAGTACTTAGAAATTATACCGTCTATATATATAAATCTTGCCAGAGAAAATCTTTATAGCAGAGACTAAGCTTTTGGTCAAAAATTACTTCGTCAGCTGATCACTAAATTTTTTTTTATATATACTATATATATATTATACGATATATATTATATATTATATAGCTATATATAGCTATATATACATATATATATATATATAATGATATATAATCTATATATACTATATAATATATATATATCATATATATATATATAATATATATAATATATATAGTACACATATATATATATATAGAGGATATATATATATTAAATAATATTAATATATTATATATACTATAGGCGTTGTGAAAAAAAACGGCTTTTTTGTTTTTTGTCTTTTTGTTGAAAAAAAACACGTTTCTTTTTTTTTTAAAACAAAAATGTTTTTTTTCTGTTTTTTATTAAAAAGAATAAATGTATGTATATTAAAATGTTTTTAAATTAACAGTAGGACCAATACCCCTTCTAGGCCCAAATATTGACTATTAAGTACGGACTTTTTATATACTTGTATAATAATATATATATACATATATACTTAGTATATATATATATACTATATATATATACCTTATATACTATACATATATATATATATATATATAGTATATATATATATTATATTATCATATAATATATATATATATATATATTATAGATATATACGATCAAAAAAAGGATGGTTATAACAGGGTGGTTTTGGGGGCGTGTCAGGAGAAAATGAGGAATGTAGGAAATGATGTATACAATAGGGGAGAAGTTATGTGTGTAAGCTAATACTTTCTTTAAACACCAAGAGTATCCATAAGTATACAAGAATTGGTGTAGGTAAGATGGTTCAGAAGTGAAAAGTATGATTGGATTTGTGTTGGATTGAAAAGGAGATGTTTGAAGTATCGTATTGATAGTAAAATCACTGAGTAATATTAGGAATGAGGGATCTCAGACATATGAATTGTTCTATGAAAAATTAAAGTTAGGACTTGGAATGGGAGAAGATGAAGGTGATACGAAGGAAGTGGGTAAAATTAGAGAGTGAGAAGTTATGCGAACAAGGTAATAAGGATAAGTATGTAAGAAGCTTGCAAGTAAATAAGTCAATTAAATGTGAACAAAGTTGAAACTGAATAAATCTGAAGGAAAATGAAAGAAGCAATTGTTAGACAGTGCAAAAAGAAGTATGTGGGTGTGCTAAAGTAGGAAATAAGACATGATACACGTGAAAGTGGGGGAATTGAAGAGGTGATCGCAACAGGCTTAAAAGTAAAAAGAAAGCATGGTTGAATGTACTAAAAGCAAGGATGAAGTTTTCAAAAGAAAGCTATTGCTTGGATATATATGAAGGACAGGAAGAGAGCGGGAAACGAAGGTAGGCGTAGTAAGAGAAAAAGAGTAAATTTCAGAGAAGACAAAATATGAGACATGACAAAAGGGAATAGTGAGCTCTTTCTGGAAGAAGCGCGAAAGATTAAAATTAAATAAGGGGAACCTGCTTAGAATTATGAATAAAGATGGCGTTACTATCTAACGGATGCATGGGAATGTGAGGGAGTGTGGAAATAACCCACTTGGAAATCGAATATAAAATTGCCAGGATGATGACGGTGATAATGACTGATGTGTGGGTTTGCTGGGTACAAGAAGGAATAGGTATATTCGGGATAAGGTTAATTATTAGCAAAGAAGAGGAATGGGTAGAGTGAGAAGTATGAGAATGATAAAATCTTCAGGATAATAGACTAATTACTGGCTGAATGAATCCAAGAACGGGAGGCAAGATGAGTCGATTGAATTGAGTGCTATGAAAGTAATGTAGTAATAACAGCGTTTCTGAGCGAGGTATAGTTTCGAGCAAGGGAGACGAGACCGTAAATAAGTCCTTATATAAGCGTAAGAGATAAGAGGAACCCTGTAAGAAATTATAGCCGGTATAAGCTTAGTTGCAGTGCTTGTAGGAAGATATATGCCCTAGGTGTTTTGGATCAAAGAAGTGTGACCGAAGATGACTGAAAGACACTGATTGGGAGAACAAGGTGCGAATTTTAGCAAGAAAGTGGTGGAGGATATGTCGATCAAATCTTTACATTGAGCAAATGATAGAGAAAGAATGAGAGAGAGGAAGAAATAAATTGTGTTTACTTCATTGTTGGAACAGGGATATGATAGGGTTAATAGGAAGATCAATAATCGCAGGATGGTTTAAGTGATAGAGAGTGTTGGTGATATAGCTTCTAATGGAATCAAACAGTATGTATGACCGAGTGAGGCTGTGTAAGAAATTTTTGTTGTAGCTAAAAAAGATGAATTAATGTTAGTCATGTTGTAAAAATGTTTTTCAATCATTAAAATAAACATTTATATTGCATTTGTCCAGGTAAAGGGTTATGAAAGAACTGAAGGTGGGCGTGACAGGAAAATGGAGTTAGATGCATGGAGAAGAATGAGTCTGAGGGTGCACCTACCATAATTATATGCGCATTGATATGGGTTATAATGAGACTGATGTGAGCCGAATCTGAAGAGTTTGAGAAGAGTTTGGTAGAGAGATTTGAGCAGGGGTGTAAAAAAAGGAGGGGTTTGAAAGTACGTAGATAAGAGTAGGTTATAATGGTTAGTGAGTGAGAGACAAGATCACATACCACTGTGAAGTTATGCGTTCAGATGGCTGAGGCAAGCTGGAACAAGTGTTCTGAGTTAAATATTTTAGCGACTTATGTTGGAGAAGAAGGGAACGGATGATTGCAGAGGTATTTTAGGAATGTTGTGAGTCGTTCCGACGGGTGTTGGTGCAATTAAATTGTTGCTGGATGTAAAGGGGACTAAGTTTTTTGTGCTCTAGGTTCTTACATGTCGGTATGTTGTTACCTGTGTTATTGTATAGTGTGAAACTATGGTCTGAATAAGAAGTATAGATCTAAAGTTCAATGTGTTCAGAATGGACAATCTTAGGGCATGCTAGGTGTGAGAAGAAGTTGATAAATGAGGAATGAACATGATTGGAAGGTTTGTGTGGTGTGAAGAAAGGTGGTAAATGATGAGAATAAATGAAAGTATGTGAGATGTTTGGTCATGTGGGAAAGGATGAAATGAATAGTCGGCGTTTTTAAGCAGATGCTATAGGGCGAGCTGTGTTGAAAACGACCGGCTGGGAGATCGAAGAAAAAAGTGGATTGCAGTCCAGTAAACGCAATGTCTGAAGGAGTGGAAATGTGAGTTTTGGCAGCGCGCAGAGAATTAAGGTGCCTGCATAATAAGAGAAATGGCTGGTTTTTGTGGAGGGGGTCTATGGTTGTGGCCCACCTGAGTCAAGGGATGAACCCCTTTAGCACTGACGATTTACATAATGAGGGTTCGTCGCAATCCCGTGAAGCTATTAGGGGATTTTCTGCGACTCGACAAGTCCTTTACTAATTAAGTGGACAGAGGGACCCTTGGGTTGGTAAGGATGCGGGCTTTCTTCGACTTTTGTCATATTTCTCTACTACTTTTCTGATGCTTGTTACGGACCTTACCACCAGTCTTGGGGAGACAAAGGTATAATAATATACTATATACTATATATATTAATTACTATATATATATTAATATATATATATATATATATATATATATATTATATAATATATACTATATATATTAGTATATTATATATACGGTACTATATTATATATAATCAGATGATGTGGGAAATGTTTAATAATTATATGCCCTAGAGCACTAATTAAACTTTATTACAGTACTAAACATCTACTTTATATATTGTGTATGTTACAAAATACTGTGATATTACTGTTATTTGAAATGCTAAAATACCCTAAAATGAGGTGTAATAATATAGGTGTTTGTTAATTAAAAAAAAAACAAAAAAAAAACAAGTAAATATGGCCTTTTGTCTTTGTTTTTAAAAAAAAAAAACGTGTTTTTTCTTAAAAAAAAACGACACGGGTTTTTTTAATCCCAACCCTAATATATATTATATCATATAGTATATTATATATATATATATATACTATATATATATAGTATATAATATATATATATATATATATATATACTATTATATTCCATGATATTTATATCATAAATCTATATACCGTATATTTAAATATAATACCTTTGAAATATATTTACTACTATATACTTATACATATATATATATATATATATATATATATATATATATATAATTTATTCATTTTTTTACAGGACCCACCACAGCCCACAGAGAAGCGGCCACACTGGTTTGAATAATCAACTGCATGGGTTTGTTCTGGCTTATACATATTTTAAATGTCAAAAAATTTGAAAGCAAAATGAATATTCAGTCAAAAATAAATATATAAATAAAAAAATATCCTTACATTATAAAGAGTCCTAATATTACATAACAAAATCATATATTATAAAGAATATTCAATTCTTGAAGATAAGAGAAAATATTTACTGTTAAAGTAGGAGGATTCAGGTAAGATATGGGAAAACCTTTTAGAAGGCGTTATGGACCATGAAGTAGGAAAATGACGATGGTGAATGGGGTCCAGTTGGAGACAATCAATAAAGATATGGTGAATAGCTTGTGGGATATGGCAATGGCAAAATTTGCAGATGGGAGGAGAGTCCCGTGACATGTAGTGGCTGTGAGTGATATTGCTGTGGAAAATACAGAGGCGTGCAAGTATCACTTTATGCAAGCACTTTCATCAGTGAGAGGAAGACCACTCACCAATGTTCAGCTTTATATTTCTAAGTTTGGCCCCTCACTAATCACTCATCCAGCACTCTTGCCAATATGAACGGAAACCCTGGAAGAGAGCAGGATAGTAATCAGTTGATGGGAAGTAACTTTGTTGAATGGCATCCAGGAGGTGCATAGAACAGCTCTGAAAAGAAGATGTAGCCATTTTGGCCTCTCTGTCAGCGATTTTGTTGCCAGTTACCCCTACATGAGAGGGAGTCCAACATAGTATGATTTGTTTCTTACAAGAGTGAAGCAGCCGAAGAAATTGTTGTGCAGCAGATACCATTGTTTTTAGAATAGGGTGCTTTAAGCGCCTGGAGGGTCCTAAGTGAATCTGAATTGCAACATAAGTGGTCTTGGTTAAGGAATAAAATTCGTGAAAGGGCAATCATTATAGCCATAATTGAAGTGTGATGGGGAGGGCATAGGAAAATATAATATAATATAAATATATATATATTATATACTAACCTATTATATATATTATACTATATATATATACATAGTTATTATTTTATTAATACTATTATTAATATATATATACTATATATAGATATATATACGGGTTATAGTATTTATATATATATATATACTATATATATATAACTATCATAATACTATATACTATATGATATATATAATTATATATATATTATATATATATAATTATATATTTATACTCATATAATATTATATTAATATATATATATATATATTATATATATATATATATATATATATATATATATATATGATATATCATATATAATAACTTTTCACTTACCTAGATTTCCAAAGTCTTGTTTTGGACTATATTCCATTTTTGAGTAATATTGTTTACTGAAGATATTATAATTATTTGTAGATCTATCAAAGAAATAATAAATCTATAAAAAAAAAAAAAAAGGAAATTAAATTAACAATCTCTACATACTCATGGGATACTTTCATGAAATGGTTCTTAATAATTATTAATTAAGGATTGTAAAGTCGAGTGTAGTTCTTATTTTATAAAAGGTTTCACAAATTCATTGCTTTGACATACAATATAACTTATAGAAAAATGGATTTTCAATGTGTACTTAATCTCATATTTTGCAAGGGGTCAAGTGAAGAAAATGGCCCCTCATCCACCCCTTCCTCCATCATCACTTGGGAATTGTCAACCTGTTCTGGTGCACAGTTTCTTCATTAATATTTGGCACATTCACGGTTTCATGTCTAATTTTCACTGTGTCAAATACCACCTCTTCTTCCTTCTGGAAGAGACTGGATCTTCTGCTTTTAACTAAAACTCAGGTGCTCGAGTGCTTTGTGAGCAAACACTACACTGTTCCCTCCTATTGTCTCTATCCTCAATTTTCAGCTAAAGGCAGATGTTACACATGTGTATTCAATAATGTTACTTGTTCTCGTTTTTCTGATGTTGATCAGATCAAATTCTTATCTCTGCATCCTGTTCAATCTTCTCAAGTCTTCCGCAAGACACACCCAAACTACCGCTGAAAGATTTCATTTCCCTTCTTTATACGTGTTTATTTTGGGATTTTTCAGGGGGGTTATTTCTTACAAAAGAGACTCATCTTGGAGATTCAACAAGATGATAAGGAAGTCATTTCCCTCAAGGGAAGAGAATAAATAGTGAATACACATATACCATATTTGTTTGTAAAATTTTTAGAACTATTGCGGATATACAGGGTTTCTACTTACCATAATGGGAATAAAAAGAACTACCACAATGTTATTTTTAAAATTTGTGATATCTTTTCATGTTATAGCGTCGGGTTGGGTGACCGGGGCCAACCTCTTTTAGAGGGGTGATTCGGTCCACTCTAAATAAAAAAAATTAAAAAATAAAATAAAAATTTCGCTCATTTAATAGCCACGCGGTAGTACTACAAGTTTTATTTAGATCATCTTTAATTCTAGAGAGTTTTTATATTTTTAAAAATATAATAAATTAGTACTAAAATGTCCTTAATAGAAATTTCACGTTTGAAAAATGTGAGTTTTTTCAACTTCGTTATAAAATTTAACTGCTATAAAAAGGACTTTTAATTATTTTTTTCAGTGTATACACTCGAGTATGCTAGCTTTAAACAGGCAAAGTAAATTTTTGTTCCAAACAGTATTAGTGGCTAAATCACAGACCTACTTGCGTCGATTCACCCCCGCCGCTTACAAAATTGATCGATGGGGTGTAATCAGACCCTATTTTTTTCGTATTTTACGTATTAGTATTGACATTTTATTATTTATAATTAATTCTATAAAATGTATTACATAAATATGTTTTTGTTAAGTAAAAAATTAAAATAAAAATGAAATTTATATAAAATAATTACAAATTCCAAAAAGTGTCAAACTTTTTGGGCGGAGAGGGGTGAATCGGACCACCTTTATTTATTCTCTATTCTTGATTGTATCAGTTATTAATTAATAATATCCTGTATTAGGATATATGATAGACAATGTATTAAATTACAGTAAAAATTAAAATATTAAAATATGAATTTATATGTAAAAGACGACTTTTAAACAGCATGGGTCCGATTCACCCCTCAAGTCACGTGAATGAGCTTTATAAACTTTTAAAACTTATTTTAGAATTACATTATTACTTGTTTTGGGTGCTTTTACCTACTATATCGGCCTTGAATTTCAAAAAAAAAAAATTCCAAAATGTGCATTAGGTTAAAGTCAGGAGACGAAGTTATACCTAAAAGTGGTCCAAGTCACCCCGCCAAATGCTATATATTTTTCTTATATTGGAAAACCGTTGATTATTCCTTAAACATAGGATTTACAATTATTATCCTCAGAAGACCTATCTTAAGAATACAAAACATTATCCCTGAGAAAACTGTTTTCTTTATTTAATTGGGTAAAATTTCTTGACACCAAATGGGAAGAGTATGGAGAAGTCATTTTGGAAATTTAATTTTTGAAGTTGAATAAATGGTATTTGCAATTATACATGTGGGTAGTGCTTTAAATTGGGTCCGGGTGCGGGGGGGAAGGGCTGCATAATTTCATGAAATTTTGGTGTTGATGGATCAAGGATGGGCCAACAGGAATGAATTAAAATACCTACTACAAAAAAGAAATAATGGAACAAAGATTCTGGAAAAGTCTCAATAAAATCCGTCAAAAATGTTGAAAATTTGAAATTTTTCAGAAATGTTAAAACTTTCCCAAAATTCAAAAAATCGACTTCGAACCATTATAACCAATTTTCACTCTATACTCGAGCAATTAATAGGGCACCAAATTTTTTTCATCTAGACATCATATCTGACCAAGAATACAGAGTGGTTTTTTTTTGGTAACAAAATATTAGAACAAGTTTTTTTATGTAGCTAACGCAACTATATATATATATAATATATATATATATATATATATATACTATATATATATATATTATTATACATATATATATATATTATATATATAGTATATATATATATATATATACATATATATATACCTATAGTATATATAATATATATTATACTATTATATAGTATATATATATCAGATATATATATATTATATGATATACCATATATATATTATATAATATATATATATATATATATATATACTATATAGTATATAGTATTATTTTTTAAATTTTTATATATATATATATACTATTAATATATATTTATATTAATATATATATATATTAATATATATACGGTTATACTATATAGATAGCAACATGGATGATTGGTACGACATCATCGATTGTCTGCTGCATTAATGTGTTCTTTGTTCAGGTTGCAAAAAGTAGATTAATTACTTATGGATTTTATTGATAATTATAGTAAATTAGAGAGAGTATAATTAATGTGTGAAATATGTCGATGTGAGAAGGTTAATAGAAGAAAAAAAGATTCAATAATCACGAGAAGTATCAAGATATGTTGAGTGAGAACCATTCTTACATACTGTATTGGGAGAGCTTCACATCGATCATCATCATTCCACTATCCATTTTTGGGACGTGACGTTTAATTGAACTATATTTGACGTGCCGCACGCTGACGGACTTGACCTGGAGATTACGTGACTCAACTTCAACACACTATTTAATTACCTCTATTATTTGCATATCATTCACTTTGAGAATTGGATTACAGTTACTAAGTTGATGGTCACCACTTCAACTATTAGGTAACATATTTTGTATTTGTTAGATCATTATTAGATTGATTAGATAAGTTTTAGAGTGATTAGGATATTAGGGAGAAGATCAGTTATAATACAAATCTGAAAAAACGTAGATAATTTGATAGTATACTTGGTATGTGGAGTTCGTCACAGTTGGCCCAACTCTGGCTAGGCGCGAAAAATGGGCCACCGCGGTGATGATGATGAAACAAAAAGGAGCGAAAACAGAATGTAGACATGACTGGCAAATGTTGGGTGTTCTCTGGAAACCGAACAAAGATTCGAGAAATGGGAAACAAGGTGAGTAATATAGGAGATGTGAAATTGAATTCCCAACCTAACAAAGGTTTGTTTTATAAGATTATTATTTATTGTTTAGAAGCGGAGGAATTAACAAAGAATATTATAGTATGGGTGTTATCAAAAGAGGGAAGATGAAGCTGAATATGTTAAAATGAGAGGCTAGTTGCTTCAAGGCTTTCTACCTAGCAGTTATAGTTTCCCGCATTTGAGTTTGGTGTTAAATAATTAATAGAAGGAATAATGCAAGGTAGAATCATGACCATATAGCGTGGAAAAGCAAGAAGTGAAGCAACCTGTTTAGGATGAGTGAGTGGGAAAGGAGTGAAAAGGTTGCACATCTTTTGATGCAGCAAGACTAAAAAATGGCAGGAAACAGATTATTATAGTGGATGTGGGGAAAGTGAATTGGAATACGAGAATATCTAGAAAGCCAAATGTTGAAAATCTTTTGAAGATATAAAAACAGAGAATAAGGATACATGAGGAAGAAAGAAAAGGAAAAAAAAAAGGAATGTGGCATGTTCCAAACTAACAAGTATGGATGATTTAAAAGGACATTAGCTCTCGGGCGTGGTGACGTGTGAAACCACTTTAGGATATAACTTGGTCTCTCCCGAACTCTCCGCCTAATCCCCAATGCACTTTTGGAGATTTTTTTTGTTTGAAAATTCACGGCCCTATAGGCGGTCATAAGCACACAAAAAATATAATGTAATCTGCTAATAAGAAATATTTTGATTAAAGTTTTAATAAAAGCTCCTTCAGCCTGACCGTGGAGGGTTGAAGCGGACCACGATTGAGGGCTCGACTCGGACCATCTGTTGAAATTCCTCTGTTTTACGTATAAATTCAATTTTATTATTTTAATTTCTTACTTATAATATTATTTATTTATATTAAAATTCGTAATAAGTACCGTAATAAAAATGTCAATAATGGATAAATAAAATAAGAATTAAAATAAGGTGTGGTCCGATTCACCCTCTCCGCTCAAAAATTTTTACACTTTTTGAATTCGTTTTTTTTTTTATTAAATTTCATTTTTTTAAAAAATTTTCACTTAATATAAATAACTTTTTATTATATTTAAATTAATTATACATAATAAAAATGTCAATAATAATACATAAAATACGAAAAACAATGGTGGTCCGAGTCACCCCTCCATCAATTTTTACAGCGGGGTGAATCAGACCAAAGTTAGGCCCCGTGATGTTTGCCACTAATACTGTTTGATCAAAAATTTACTTTGCCAGTTTAAAGCTAACATACTCGAGTGTATCCACTGAAAAAATAATTAAAATCCATCCACAATTTTTCATTTTATAACAAAGTTAAAAAAACTCACATTTTTCAAAAGTGAAATTCTATTGAAGGACATTTTGTACCCTAATTTCTAACATTTTTTAAAAATATAAAAACTTTCTAGAATTAAAGATGATCTACATAAAACTTGTAGTACTACCGCGTGGCTATTAAATGAGCGAAAATTTTTTTTTTTGTTTTTTATTATTTTTTATTTTATTTAGAGTGGACCGAATCACCCCTCATAAAGAGGCGGGCCCGGTCACCCCTCCCGACGCTACCAGATGGAATGTGCAAGAGTGAAACGAGAGGAGAAACGGACATAAAAGAAGAAAGGATAAAATGTTATAAATGTGGAGGGAAAGAACACATGAGTTGAGAATGCTTAAAAAAGGGTGGTATGAGATGTTTCAAATGCATGAAGGATGGACATATAGCGAAAGATTGTGAAGACCAAAATATGTTGTTTTCGATTTGGGAGAAAGGGTCATGCATCAATACAGTGCCAGACAAGCGTGGAAAATATAAGGAAGTGCACAATGTGTCGTAAATGGGGACACGAGGAAAATGACTGTTGGTGGAACGAAAAAAAGGGAATAAAAGAAATGAATAAAAAGGAGAAGGAGAATATCTATCTGAATGAGAACAGAAACAGAGAAGAACAAATAGAAGAAAATGAAGAGGTAGATGAAGAAAAAGAAGAAATGATTGAGGCAATTTTAAATAAAAGAGCTAATGGTACAGTGAGTGAAAGTATAGGATATATAAGCACAAGTGATCTTACAAAAGAATTAGATAATCAGGGAGACAAATGTACAAGACGCAAGAGAAAAAGGGGGAAACGTAAGAAAGTGAAGAGTGATCAAGAGAAAAATGAAAATAATAACAGTAGAGAGAGAATACCAGAACAGATACAAATGAGAGATAGGAGGAATGAATATGTTGTAGTGTGTGAAGAAGAAGAGGAGGAGAACATGGAACAAGGAGAAATAGAGAAGTGTGGAAGAGAGAAAGAGGAAATACAACAAAGAAAAACTGTGAACATTATGAGTCAAGCAGCAAGTGAAATAGTGTATAAAATATCGAATAAGTGTGATGAAATGATGGAGGATATTAACTCGGGAAAGAAATGGAAGTATCAAAATATAAGTGCCAGATTGTACAAGATGTGGAATATGTGTGAGGAATACATTGAGAATTTAAGGGGAATGACATGTAGGTATAATAATGTATTTTGAGTAGAAATGAGAGTTGTGTGAGTTAAGTGATGATTAATATGTTTTATTCTGGTGTTTGAAAGAGATTAGGGGGATTAAAGAGATGGAAGTGAGTGGTGTGAGATTGATAGCAGACATTGATGATGTGAGACATCATCATTGTCTGCTGCATAATTTGTTCTTTGTTTCAGCTGCAAAAGTAGATTAATTATTATGGATTTATTGATAATTATAGTAAATTAGAGAGAGTATAAATTAATGTGTGAAATATGTCGATGTGAGAAGGTTAATAGAAGAAAAAAAGATTCAATAATCACGAAGTATCAAGATATTTGAGTGAGACATTCTACATACTGTAATTGGGAGAGCTTCACATCATCATCATCATCATTCACTATCATTTTTTGACGTGACTTTAATTAATATATTTGACGTGAGTGGACTTGACCTGGATTACGTGACTCAACTAACACACTATTAATTTACCATCTATTATTTTCATATCATTCATTGAGAATTGGATTACAGTACTAATTGAGGTCACCATTCAACTATTAGGTAAATATTTATGTTATGTTTTATTATCATTATTAGATAGAGTTTAGAGTATTAGGATATTAGGGAGAGATAGTGTAATACAAACTGAAAAAGTAGATAAGTGATAGGATACTTGTATGTGAGTTTCAACAATATATATATATATAATATATTATAATATATATATATTAGTCATACTATAATATATATATATATATTATATATATATACTATATAATATTATTATATATAATATATATATATATAATATACGTATATATTATTATGGGTGCTTTCTGACAAAGCACGGTGTTGAGTTTGCACCCGGAGCCCCCTCCGCCAGTTTGAATTGAAATTTGGGTATGACAAAACTCATTGTGGCACAAAACTCATCTCCCCTAAAATATTAGTTTCCAATTTGAGAGGTGGGCTGGCAAAGACAGCCCCCCCCATATTTTGGGGGATTTCCGCTGATTACTCACTTCTTTTCATAAAAGACTGATAACTTTGGTTCTACTTTAAATTCCAGAATCAAAATTCAAAATGCATTTTTAAAGGGAATTAATAGATCTATAAAAAAAGGCATGAAGTAAAAAACACTACAAATTTTAAAAAACGTTTTATAAGGTGTTAAAAAAAAACATTCCCCCCCACCCCCCTTTGTTGATCAATTTTCTAAAAACCAGATATCCTACTATTAAACTAGAATTCTTTAACATATACAAAACACAAATAATTTATAGCTTTATTTGATTGGATATATCCGCTTTTTAGGCTTAAAAAAAGGGGTTTTTATGTAAAAATTAAATTTTTGAAAATTTATAATTTTACTACAATTAATTAACAATCGTAAATAAAACTTTTAAATGTGACTTATATATATATATATACTATAATATAATATACTATATAGTATGAGTAGTGATAATATATATATAATAATATACTATATTATATATATAATCATATAGATAATACTATGATAAATATATAGATTAACTATATATATATAATATCTATATATATATTCAGAGAAATTTTTTTAGTATTCAATAACAGTAGTAAGCAGTTTTTTTTACACTATGAGCAATAGAGGAAAAAAGTCAGGATACCATGAGGTGTGCTGCAATCCTCTATTAAAACACAAAAAAGTTGTGACAAAGTCTTTGAAACCCATACAACAATGGATAGTAACCATGATGACTCAGCTGCACTTACAAATGACAGACCATATCTGTACAAACTGTGAAAATGAACTGCGGCTGTTGAAAAATAATGCTGAAGTTCCTACTGCTGAAGAAGACACGTCAAGTTCGTCAAGTAATGAATGTGTACTTAAAACCAGATAACACAAATGCGCAGACACCACATAAGAAAGAACCAGAAGTTAGTCGAGCTTCCCTAAATGCAAGCCTACAGGAACTGGGAGTTTCTCCTATAAAATTTCGTAAGTAAAGTTCTATAGTTTTAGACTATTTACAATTTATAGCTTGAAAGCCATTCAAAAATTTTCACTCTTTATATTCTTTGTGATTCTAAGAAATTCGAGGTTCTGCCAAGATTTCGAAAAATTTTTCATGCTATCCAATTGGTATGGTATCTATTTAGGGTCGTTAGTAGTTCATGTAGTACATAACATTCAATGACAACTGTAGTTGTTCCACTCGATAAAATCTTCTTGATATTATATATAAATATACTATATATATTAAATATATATATATAGTATATATATGATAATCAAGATGGCCAAACATAACAACAAAGGTCGATGTGTTACAGAAATTCACTCAGGCTTCAACAGGTCTTAAAAGAAAATTTGAAGAAGCTTCAGTTATTGACAACATGGACACAATGGAAGAAAACCAAGGCAACATATATGAGGACTTGGAACGACTGAAAAGGTGAAAATTATTAACTGTTTTGAAATTAACTAGTATTAATTACTTGCATTATACAACCAGTGACTGAAATTTTTTATTTTTACATATATATACTAATATTATATATATATATATATATATATAATATATCTATATATATTATATATTATTATATATATATTATATAATAGATATATACATATATATATAGGTACTAATATATATATTTATATATAGTATATATATAGATATATATCGTACATATTTATATATTATATATATATATTATATATACTAATATATATACTATAGTATATATATAGGGCTAAGGTCAACTTTTAAGAATAAAAGAAGAATATTTGACAGCAGATTATAGAAGAAGAATACAAATTTTAACTCTTTCACCATTTACAATAGAAGAAACCATGAAACATTTTGGTGTCAGTAAATACATGGTTAATAAATCTTGCACAATTAAAAGCATGTATGGGATACTGCCAGAAGTTCAAACTTATCACAAGGGCAAGCTTTTAACAGCAGAAGTTAAAGAGAAAGTGTTGCCATCGATGAAGATGATTGATATTAGCAGAATATGTCCAGGAAAAACCCTTATTCTTAAAGCATTAGAAACAGAAGATGGAAATCAGAGCACCAACAGTCAATATTTAATAGACAAAAGGCTGAAAAAACATATTGAATAACACGTACAAGGAAAACTGTTTGTCTTATTGGATTTCATATTTTGCTAGAGATTACGAGGCCCCCCAAATGGCCTCGTGTTATGGTGGTGCAAAGGGGACCGCCATTAATGTATGTGGTGTGTATACAACCACCAAAACTCCAAAATTAATTCACATTCTTTCATCTTTCAACTTATAAAGATCTAATAAGAAAAACAGTGTGTCATGATGATGATGCAGGTTGCATGCTCAGATATTGTAGAAATTGCCCTAAAAAAAGAAGAATTAGTAAAGTACTTAAAAACGATTGAAAATATGAACACAAGAGATTCAGTCACATATTCACAATGGGTAAGTACAGACAGATCAAATTTAATTACAACAGTACAAAATAAAGATGATTTCATTGAATTATTTCGACCAAATTATAGTTATTGAATTAAACAAGGCTTTACAATCACAATGTCAATAAAAGCTCATCTAATTACTCTCAAAAGAAGCTTAAAAGCAACCTACCTGATAATGAGGTTATAATACTTGGTGATTTTTTCAGAAAACTATACCTTTATTGTACAAGATGCCAGTCAGGCTTTCCACTGGGTCAATGATCAAGTACAATACATCCTTTTGTTGTATATTATAAAAAAAGATGGTATTTCTACAAAACATGAAGTTTTTGTCTGCATTTAGTGAGTTACTTAAACATTCAACCATCATGGTATATGCCTTTCAAGTTAAGTTGATTACAAAACCTTAAAGAACAATGTGCATCAATAATGAAATTCCATCTATTTTAGTGATTGTCTGTGCTGCCACCAGTCACAAAAACAATATAATTTATCAATTGTATGCCATCATTCTTGCGGGACTTTAATAGGATTTATTGTGTGAGTCGGAATTTCTGTGGAACCGGTCATCGGGAAGAAATTTTTGTGACGGAATTGGTGGAGTCTCAATGAGAACTTGTTCCAAACGGCAAGCCTACAAAGCCATATAACAGGATTCAGATACTACTTGCAGGGACTAGTTTTTTCTACTACGTGTACATGAATACTATTACCAGAATACAACTGCACTTATACATTCACAGTAAGGAGAAGTGAAGTATTTAGAGCTGAAGAAAAACTGAAAGAAGAGGTTTGAAAAATGTGTAACATTGAAAGAAACACAAGGGTTTCATAAAATTATCCCCATTAACACTGAAACTTTGAAAGCTTTTTCAGATATCACAACCAAAATCTTACAAAGAAGCTAAAATATCTGAAGTGAAGAATCTTCTCATTTTAACATGAAAGCAGCAGAGTTATAATAAGTTCACTATGTTCTTGCAACTTTGAAGCAATATATTGCATTGGAATTATTGAAAGTTACTCTGAGGCCTTTGATGAATCTCTATAGTTGTTGTCTTGAAGGAGGAAGAAACAACGGTATTGTCATATATTTCCCAAGATGCTTGATGACATATAGTGTGATGAAAGGAAAAATATTCTTAAAAAACTTGCGGCTCCAAAACTAACTACACAGAAGGAAAAAAATGTACAGCTTTTGATATGGCATGAACTCAAACGAATCGTAAAGAACTTTCCAAAAAAAGTACCTAAAGTGAACAATTCCACTCTTAAACTTAGTCAGTATACTATATAAACTGAAAACTATATAAATTTATCAATGATTTTCTGTTATCTAGTATTCCTTTTATGACTAAATCTAAAATCTATTAAAGTCTCAGAGTTTATGTATACTATTAAAATTATACTTGCCATATGTTACAGGCAGTAATATACTATTACTAATATATATATAGTAATAATACTTATATTATATATATATACTACTATATTATAATTATATATATAATTTATTATTACTACCTATATATTATTATTAATATACTATTTTTATTATAATAGTATATATATAATATATATATATATCCATTAAAAGTTGTACTGAAGGTTTAATTGTTAAATAAATGATAAATTAATTTTCAAAAAAATTTAAGTTTTTACATAGAAAACCCTTTTTTTTTAGGCCTAAAAAGAGCAGGTTTATCCATCATATCAAATAAAAGGGCAGACTTTTTTGACTGGTTGTGTATATGTTTAAAAAGAAATTCCTCAGTTTTATAAGTAGGATAACTGGTTTTTTAAACAAATTGATCAAACAAAAGGGGGCGGTGGGGGATCTTGTTGTTTAACACCTTATAAACTAATTTTTAAGAATGTATGTAGCCAGATTTTTTTTATTCATTCCTTTTTTTATCAGAATATATTTATTCCCTTTAAAATGCATTTTGAATTTGATTTCTGCTGATTAAGTTAAGAACCAAAACGATTATCAGTCTTTGGAAACGAATGGTGGTAAGTATATCCGCGGACCCCCCAACAAATTGAGGGGCTGTTTTGCAAGCCACCTACTCAGAAAATTGGAACCTAATATTCTACGCGTGGAGTGATGTTTTGTCCAATAATGAGTTTGTAGTAACAACTTCATTAAAAATCGGAGGGGGCGGGTGCAACTTTGCAAAAATTTGCATGATTTTGCTAAGAAAATGCACTCATATATATAATACTACTACTATTATATATATATATCTATATATATATATATATATTACTAATATAGTATATATATATAATATATATATAACTTATAGTATATTATATATATTCTATATTATATAACTATATATAAGTATAAATAATATTGAAGTTCAAAAAAATTTCTTTCTAAGTTCAAAAAAATTTTGAAGTTCAGAAAAGTTAAGTTTTTAAGAAAATTTTTGAGTGGCAAGCTTCCGGAATTATGCCAGAAACGCTTCAAACAATTTTCTTAAAAAAACTAACTTCAATTTAACTTTTCTGAACTTCGAAAATTTTTTTTGGAAGAGCTTAGAAAATTTTGGTGGTGGGGTGGGTCGGGGTGGACTGGGACCACGTTTAGGTATAACTTCGTTCTCCCGACGTCCGCCTAATGCAGCTCCTTTTGGAAAAATTTTTGTTTTCTGAAATTCAAGGCCAATTTACTTTGTAATAAAGCACATAACAAAACAAATAAGTGTAATTCTAATAATAAAAGTGTTATTTAAAGTTTTTAATAAAAGCTCATTCTCTCTCTCATTGATGATGGGCTGAATCAGACCACCATTGATGGGGGAATCGGACCATCTGTTTAAATTCCGCTTTTACGTATAAATTCATTTTTATATTTTAATTTTTATTAATATAACTTAACTATTTCATTCATCATCTAAAAATTCTAATAAGTAATGAAAAAATGTCGAATTCAATGAATAAATAAAATAAGAATAAAAATAAGGTGTCCGATTCACCCGTCTCCGCTCAAAAATTTTGACCCTTTTTTTGTTGAAATTCGTTTTTTTATATAAATTCATTTTTTATTTTAATTTTCACTATATTGAATCACTTATTATATTTAAGAATTTAATTATACGTAATAAAAATGTCAAATAATAATACGTAAAATACGAAAAAACAATGGTGAGTCCGCTCACCCCATCATCAATTTTTACGCGGGGTGAATCGAACCAAGTTAGGCCCCGTGATTTTGCCACTAATACGGTTTAGATCAAAAATTTACTTTGCAGTTTAAAGCTAAATCAACCAATAACTCGTGTGATATACACTGAAAAAAATCTAAAATACATCCACAATTTTTCATTTTATACAAAACATTAAAGAAAACTCATTTTTCAAAAGTGAAAAATTCTATTGAAGGCCCATTTGACCTATTTATACATTTTTTAAAAAATATAAAAAACCTTTTGAACAAAAAAATGATCTAAATATAAAACTTGTTAAGTACTCACAGCCGAGCTATTAACAAGGCGAAAAAACTTTTTTTTTTTAATATTTTTTATTCTTTCATTTAAGTGGAGCGAATCACCCCTCCTAAAGAGGCGGGCAAGGCGACCCCGCCCCCGCTATATATTTATATGAATTATTTTAAAATATACCAAAAATCTGTAAAAATATCTTAAAATATTTTTGATAACATTTGTAGAATTTAAATATATTAAGTTAATATATAGTATTTACATGTGAGATAAACCATAGCTCTATAATTACCCTATTTCCCATAGGAAAATAGTGGAAATTAATACGTCTGAGCACGCACAAGAGACCAGCCACTTAAACTAGGAAGAACCCCATGTGGCTAATTATTTCCAATCTGCCTCCTAAAGCAGAGTTCTTATAAAAATCATCAGCATAGACTCTTAAAGAAAATAGTTAATGACAGAATAAAAAAAAAGTATTTGTCGCCTCTCTTATTAGGAAAAAAAGTTTCAGCATCTCAAGTTGTTTAAATCACAAGACCTTTTCAATATTGATGGATCCAGGTTAGGTCTCATTTCAGCCTCTCAGTTCAAGGTTATGATAAGTTTTGTTTTAGGTTATACACAGAGAACGAATTCTCCACAATTAACCAAATCTTATCATAACCTGAACTAGCGGATGGCCCTAAAACGAGCACGAAGCCCACTAATTTTTATATATAAGAAAGTCTATGGAAATTTTAAACTTTGAGAGGCTGTAACTTTTTTTTCCTTAACAGATTTTTGCACCTGCGTTTTCACTTTCTTCATTATCTATTTTTCTTTATACCTATATTGTGATGTGATTTTTCCAAAAAAAAAAAAATTTCGTTTTTTTTTAATAACAAATCCTATAGGGTTTTTTACAACTTTGAGAGTTTGTAACTTTTTTTCCTAAAGAGACCGACAAATAATTTTTTTTTTATTCTTCATTACTATTTTTTTAGAGTCTATGCTGTGATTTTTATAAAAATCTGTTTAGAGGCAGTTATTGGAAATAATTACCCCCAAATTTATTAATTTCATCCAGGAATACCCTAAGTTTATCAAGTGAAGGGATAGAGAATTGAATTGCAGCACCTATCCCAAGAATATGGTAAGTGCTCTCTATAATCAACTTCCCAAGAGGTGATTCATTTAATAGCCCAGTTGCTCTAGTGGGTTAAGTAAATATACATTGATTATCCCTACTTTACACAACTATTATAGCCTTAGTGGAGCTAAACACCAGAGACTGGGCGTCTAAGCTCCAATCTTCATCCCTTTAGATGCAGGTTGAGTCAAAACTTTATCCTGGACACCCGTAACACTGCAACTCCTCTTAACTACCTGAAACGGTGGTGGGCCTGGCTGGCATCCTCACATCAAGATGTCTCCTCCACCAGCTCCTTATCCGAGAAGACTGCGTTCGTTGCCATCAGCTTAATAGCGGAAGGCCTAGGCTTTGAAGCCCAGTTTTAAGAATGAGTTTCATGGGGTAGCGAACCTTAATGATAGAAAAATAAAAATAAATTATAAAGGAAATAAAAAAATAAATTGATTTTTTCCACCCCAATTGTAAGGAGTTGAAAATTATCTTTAGTATAGCTACACTAATAAAAACCCATTAACGCAACTATAAGTTGTAAAGATTCACAAAGCTTTCACAAGGATCCAGCTATAAAACATAGAAAAACTACAAATAGCCTACCAACAAGATCACATGCAAAAAGCAAAACTATGCTCATAGTGTATTATAGCTATAGTGTTTCTCGATAGGCTGAAACGCATTTCGACCGTCATTCTTCATCCCTACACGAACGAAAAAAAGCGTTACATTACCTATAGAGTTGAGGGGAGCTTGTAGGAGAGCAGTTGACCCGTGCCAGTACTTCTGGTCATAATGCTTTTTGATATGTCAAGCGCACCACGCAAGTCTCCCGCTAGTTCCTAATGAGGCGGAAAACATAATTCAGTGTAGATGAGGATAAGCTGATATCCCCAGTTGTAGACCGAGCTCGATAAAGCCCGATACTTCACTGATCAGAAAGAAGGGAATGAGAATCCATATGATCCAGGAGTGAGAGTTGAGGAAGGGTTTCAAAGATTAGATAGAATACAAGTGAGAGTTATTAGGCGATAGTTAGAAAGATCGAGATAGGAGCTTCTCTTTTGTCGGATAATAGTTGTGTGTTGATGTTTATTCTGTGTTCGAGGCTTGTTCTCAACATCTGAGAGGTTGGAGTTGTGCTGGTTGAGGTTTGTGATGGTATCAGTGTATTAGTGGTTTAATATCTTGAGAGTTACCAGTGTCGGTATGTCTTTGGCTTGACTTATAGCACTACTGTCCCTCCAAAACCTCGGGTGGAGGAGAATTTTTCCATTCCGGTGCTTCACCTCGCCTCCTAACCTTCAATATCTCAGGAGCCCATGCGCACCTCTATCAATTAATGAATCACATGCACAGCTAATGACACCTGAAAGGAGAAGGCAGTTAGGAATGCCATGAATCTTTGTTTCCAGTATGGTTGAGTTTAGAGTGAAATAGGAGGCGTATGATGATGGCCTCTTGTTTTCAAGTTGGAGAATTGACTGGTGAACCGAATTAAAGTCGAGAATAGAAGTGGATAGGTAAATGGCAATTACATTAGACTTTGTAAGAAATGTGTTTCTTGTATATTGTGAACCAGGATATAATTCGAATAGTGTTAACGAGAACCAGACGTGGATGGTTAGCGAATACTGTTTCGTTTAATGATTAATGCTCGCGGTGCTATTACTCGTCGAGGTGAATATGTTCCCTGACGCAACGATTTCTAGTCTTGAATGAGTTAATTATTGATTAAGTGATGATATTTCAGTGAGAACGAGATATTTTCTTGCCATCTCCCGATATACGCGCTGTTTCCCTATGCCTTGAATTACCTTAGAGTAACAGAGCATGATCTCGGTAACCATTTGGATTTATGAGGAGAAGAATAGGACTTTGTCGAAGAAGAATGAACCTGTCTCATTCCCTTATTCAACGTATTACTTATGCTCACCTTATCGGCAGAAGTTTGATGGTTATGCATCTACCAGTATGCTCGAAAGCTGTCGGTATTCACTCCAAATTGATTATATGTTTAGCGTAGAAGTCAACGCAAGGACCCCCCCAATCATCTTTCCATTCAAAGTACCAGGAAAGATACGCTAATGCACAGGATGAGCGTCGGAAAGAAGTATTAAATATTAATATAAGGTTGCTGAGAGTTTCTCAGAATAAACATGGTTGAGAAGTCGAAACACACTAGGCAAGTCTATTTTGTCTATCTCTATACACGTATCCCCGAATGGTCGTAGCTCTTAAATTAGATTGCTCCAGATCGTTGAAAGAATGCCGACATCAGATTCGTGCTCGTCCTTCTCCACTTCTTATTTTCAGTATGTGAAGTCGATCCCCAAGCCATCTTAATGTTGTGGTTACTATTGTACATGTGTGCGTGGTATTCTAAGTTAGTCGACGCTCCAGATATTTTTAGATGAAAAACTATAACAGTCTCGTGAGACTAGTATAACGACTACTTCAAAAAAAGGAGTAGAAAAATCTGACTTCTGTATTTAGTAGAACATTTAGCAGAGCACAGATCTTATTTCGAAGAATAGAATGGAATGGATAAATTTGTTACTTAGCTTTACCATTATAATCTTCTGATTATAATTGTGGAGATTCTGAAATCACGAGACGTGTACGCAAGGAGCTATTAAGGATTACATACGGCCACACATCCACTTTTCAGACGGAAATTAACGAATATATAGCTGTATTAGTGTTTAGTTTGTATTGACACTTTGATTACGAGTTAAATGAATGGATCATTCTTAGCCATCTGTTAGTCTCACGACCAAGAGCAAAAAGTTAGGATTAGTGTTAGAGATGGTTATTCCGGCGCGTATGTGCGCTTATTGTATAGTTAGAAGGCAAGCCGCGGATGTTGTAAAGTCAATAGAAATACCGCGCCTGTGCAAATGTCCTCATCTCTTCACACACACAACTCACACACACCAAAACACACATTACACTCAAAATACAAAAAGAAAAAACAGAATATATATAAAAATTTATAATCGCAAAAAAGATAAAAATTTTGAACTACATGAATTAATCCTCAGCATCTAAAAAAATTTTCAAGTGCCCTAAAAAATTAATTAAAAATCGATTAGGTGTTCCAAGTAACAAACTCCACTTTGTTACCTTCCTCTATTCTTAATATTCTAATAATAAACAGAAGTAGGTGTCGTTATGTTCATGTGACTACAAAAACGTTAAAAAATGAACAAAACTTAAACACTAGATTATCTATTTGAAACAACCGATCCAACAAGAACCTTGGCCAAATGAATTAAATGATTCCTTCCCAGCAGATCACAGATTTAATAAAACTTCAATAAAACAAAAATACTGATTCTGAAAAGCCACACAAACCACTTTTATCTCGAATACACTCTGAGCATACAAACCAACTAACCATTAAGATGAAGATGATTAACTAACCAACCATTTTTTTAACAGAGAGCATTTTTAATCACACGTCTACACTGCAAAGAGATTAAAACCTAACTTTTTTATGGCTTGATCAGCTACATGCGGAAGTTCAATTTTTTGCTCTATAGGGCTTTAAGCTCCACAGCAATTAAACCGCATCCTCCTTCCGATAATCCTTGCAGTGGACAAAGAAATTTGAAGCTTCAATGACGTATTTTTCGAGCATGTGCACTCCGTTCACTCAAGCACTGCTTCAAAATTCCGCCACCGATTGCACATTCCTGACTGCACTTGAAACTGGACTAAGTTCTATTGTCCAGGTTTCCTTGTCTTCTCCGTGTTAGAAGAGCTCTTCTTGAACGACATGTTGTGTTCTACTCAGCAACTGAAATAGAAAAGGCCTTAACGTAGATATTAAATACGTAACAAATTAAAGAAACTGTTATTGAGTTTTCATATATTTTATTTTAAAAACAAGCAATTCAATATTATAGAAAATAAAAAAAACAGGCAGAAACTACAATTAAACAATAATTATATGCACAGGTTTTGTTTCACATATAATGTACAACAACAACCCTAGCACACACATCACACACACCACATCACACTACAAGAATCTCATGTGTTGTTTTATAATCAAACTCTGGAGAATGCGCAATACTTATAATAAGGCGATAATAATGTTGACACAAAATTGAGACTAATTAAAAAAACTACAAATCTTACCCTACTCCTTATCGCACATCTCAGCTAATATAACGATATACTACTCAAACAACTGTGACAACACCTGTACTAATCACCCTAGACTCAACACAACAAGTTCCCACCCCTGACCGCAATATACTACAACACAGTTCGAACAGTCACTCAGTCCGGCCCGCGCACAGTGGCACCACACCACGCACCAGCCGTTACTAGACTATTCTCGAAGACAAAATTCTACTACAAATTCTCTACTGATAAACAATACACGTTCAAAACAACGTCGGTAGACAAAAGGAGGAAGGTAACCATATTGTTCTATATTACCAATAACTAATAATATGACTAATTGTAAAGCACCACATAACATTTCAAAGTGGTCTTGTTGCAGTTACCTTTTTCGCATATTATAAATGAGCCAAAAACGTCATTTCTAGCCAATCCATATTTTCGCTGTGTGTTGATGGTTACACTCGTGCTTTTAATGTGAACCATTGATTTCCTTTAACATGTGCTGCTTAATTTTAAACTATTCGTCATCTACTCTTTAAGTGTTACTTCCTTCCGCTCATTTTGTGACGTTCAAAAATAGCGTATCCTATTAGCCCACAAATATCCTCACATGATCGCTTTTTATATCGCCAGTCTAGTGCACTTTACTCATCCATAATACCAACACCAAGTTAAAGAGTTTCCTGCAGTAATTAAATTATTTTGTGATTTAGAAATAAAATTTTGTGTAAAGTACCTATCTTAGCACTTTTATATTTATTTATGTTTATTGTCTTTAAGCTACTTAAATCAACACAATACTTAACATTAATAACATATAAACCTACGAATTAATTTGAATTTATTATGAAACTAAAAAAAATTGTTTGTCTATTTTCAAACAATAGTTCTGAGGATAAAGTAATTCTCCCATAATACCTCTAGAAACTTCTAACCTTCATAACATCAATGGTTGGTCTATGACACAAAATCATTCACCTCATACTATTACAGTCTAGAAATATTAATATCATTTAAAGGCAATAAAAAACGTACTTGACTACGACGTCTAATCAATAAATCATAGTCTAGTTCTTGTTACGACATCATAGCAAAAACGGAACAGTCGCCAGATTCAAATTTTAGATGCATAGGAAATGGTTCGAAAGATCATTGCATAGTGTATAGGATTTTTGTTGCGCCACGATTGTTTGACCACATATGGTCGATTGTGATAGTTATTTCTTTCATTTGACCTTGTAATTCCTGTAATGTAGTTTAAGAAACCATTTGACTTCATAGTGTTAATTAGCAGGTTTTTTTTCCACAGGAGTTATTATTATTACTAGACACGTCGATATTAAAGTACCCAGCATTACAAGATCACTTTCAGTGGAGAGTCTGCAATATATCGCAGGCTTTCGTATAAAGTTTAAGCTACTCCCTTGTGGTGGTCGATATATTCCTAATAAGTTTTCTGTTTTGGATCCTTCTCTAAAAGTTACACCAAGCGTTTCAATGTCAGAGTTAATGAGAGAGAAAATTTATTTTACTTTTAGTCTCATTTTAATAAGTACTGAGACACCCCCTACTTTTCTTTCTTTACGATAAACGTTGTTTATCATAGTCTGAAAGCTCATACAAGTCTTTGTGATAGTCTTTTAGAAATGTTTCTGTAAGAACAATACAAGAAAAACTAGTACTAAGGGAAGAAAAACGATTCGATAGGTTATCATGGTATTTTGGGAAGCTCCTTATGGTAATACATATAAATTTCAGGCACTCACGGCCATTACAGACCATTTAGTTCACATGGTAGAAGAAGAGGAATTACCTAAATGTTCAGGTTGTTTAAAAAATTGTCTATGTCACCCATGGGAATTGAGCAAGGAGGAATCGAAAGTGAATTAAGAGAGATTGTTACACGAAAGGATGAAACTAACTGGACAGTGTAGGATCAGTTTTTGAGTAATAAATCCCAATGTTTATAAGGCTAGGCGTGTATGAACTAACACAAAGTGTAGAGTTTTCTGCCCTTCAAATGGTGTATTGTAGTCGAGAAGGAAAGTTCCATTGCAATATCAACATTAATTGCCAACATCAGTATAATTGCAGTAACAAGAAACATCAGCGAGAAGTGAAATATGGTATGATTAGGGCGAGAGAAATAGTAACGACAATGGTAAAAACGTAAATACCAGTGACAAATTATAACAATGTGAAAGAAAATTAAAAGAGATATAATATTTCAATATATTGGTGGTAATAAATAAAACAACAAAAAATAGTGGTTTTGAACAAAAGGAAGACAAAACAAAATAGACGAAGACGAAGGCAACGACAACGACAACAACAACGACAACGAAAAAAAAAAAAAAAAAAAAAAAAAAAAAAAAAAAAAAAAAAAAAAAAAAAAAAAAAAAAAAAAAAAAAAAAGAAAAAGAAAAAAAAAAAGAAAAAAAAAAAAAGAAAAAAAAAAGAAAAAGAAAAAAAAAGAAAAAAAAGAAAAGAAAAAAATAAAAAACTTGATGTTTCAGTTTTAAGAAAAAGAGTTGAAAAAGCTATTTATAAAGAACGTATATGAATAATCTTATATGATAGTAAAGTAGAAGTTTA